>JAFJYH010000032.1:0-205794 GCA_017365405.1 Cadophora malorum | reverse complement strand
TCCCCGCCCTCCACAAATCCCTCTTAATAGCCTCCTCCCTATGCAAATGACACAACCATGTCTTCCTCATCAACATCCCACACATACACATCCCCCGCGTAACTGTCTGCCCCGGCTTCTCCGCGCTATTGACTTCGATTCCGCGGTTTCACATTTCTGTTGCTGTGGTGGCGCAGGGGGCGCACATGTAGCGTTTTGTGGATTCGATAGCTTTGTTTTGGGAGGGGGAGAGGTGGAGGTTTTGATCCCCGTGGCAAGGGGGACAGATGTGGTGGTTAGAGTGTCCGGAGTGGTCGCAGGGTTTGGTCGGGGTGTTGAGGCAGAGCGAGCCGGTCCAGACGGTGAAGTAGTTGGCAGCTTCAGAGCAGGGTGTTGGAGAGATTGGGGGGATGGATTGGAGGACTGTGAGGCGCACGATGTGGGGGAGGATAGGGCTGGTGGGGATTTCGAGGTCGGTAGAAG
Source organism: Cadophora malorum (assembly GCA_017365405.1). Lineage (NCBI taxonomy): Eukaryota > Fungi > Ascomycota > Leotiomycetes > Helotiales > Ploettnerulaceae > Cadophora > Cadophora malorum. Next base: position 205,332 of record JAFJYH010000032.1, on the reverse strand, counting down.
GTTGATGGGGAGGTTCGTTGTTGAGGGAGAGGGCGTCGAGGTTGAGGGTCGGGTGGAGGGGCTCGCTGGTGGTGCCGCCCATGGTTGTATCTTCCCTTTGTTGGAGGGGGAAGTCGAGGTCCATTTCCATGTCTGTATCTGGGTCTGGGTCTGGGCCGAGGTCGTTGCAGCCAGTCAGCTCTAAGTCGTTTTTCTGGGTACTGACATTGAAAGGTGTTCTACGGGAATGGTCATTCTCGATACTGTTGATTGGCTGATCTGGATCTGGATCAACTACTCCGTTGAATATACGGCCACCAGGTACGATGCTGCCATGCATGTCAAGTTCTTGACCATATGCATTGTACTTGGCACCACGAGACCATACTACCTCTCCTTCTCTTGAAAGCCAATTTTGACTTTGAGTCCTCAAATCTGCTGAAGAATTTGCTGGCGCCCTTCTTTCTGGAGTAAAACCTAGCTGCTGATCGGGCACATTCTGGCTCACACCACCGTTAAAGATGGGCTGAGGAGGTGGTGTGGCTAGATGAGGACTGATGTCTTCCGCCCCAGATGTCAGCGGTATACCTGCATCTAGCATAGACTGCATACGAGCCCACGGGTCTGCGGATTCGATACTTTGTAATGCTTGATCAGGTTGAGTTCCACGCTGTATCCCACTGGACTGTACACGTGGAGTTTGTGGCTGAAATGTTTGACCAGTGTTACCAGCAGAATTGCAAGTTGACTCGACGCCATGCAGAATACAGGATCTGCACGGTGGTCCGTCATTGTCACAAGCTCGAATATTGAACAGGCAATTATCGCATGGTTGCCAGTCATCGACATCGAGGTCCGAATCATAACCTCCCATCGGAGGGCCCGAGTAATCTCTCGGAGGACCCCTTAATATTTCATGCCTGGGGCGATTCGGTAGTCTCCCAAAGTCAATTTCTACTGTCGACGAACGTCCGCGGTCGTTGACCATGCCTTGATCTGTAGCGAAAGTATTTACAAACGTCGTGAAAGGTGGTCCCGGCATTTCACTGGGCCTAGATTCCTTAATCCTATCCCTGTATGATGGTACTGCAGGTGTTGATGTGACAAAAGCGTAATTGCATGGTAAATTGTTAATTCTGCATCTGTCACAGGGCCACCCAGTCACTGTGACAGAACAAATTTCTAAAGCGGCCTGGCATTCGGCAAACGAGACATCATCGCTCTCATCGTCTTGTAGTACTTCGGATATTGGCTTATTGCCAGAGATTCTCTGTTTCCAATATCGTTCTCGCTGTCTCTCATTTGCTGCTTCTTGACCTTCTGCAACGATAAGGCCAGTCGCATTGCACCAATCGTAAAGTCTGATGACATTTTTGGTTAGCAAGAAACCCTTCATTGTTTGCGAACGACGTTAGCATCATCCACAGACCGTAAAATATATTGCAGATAGCCATGCCTGGAGCACTTAATCATCTCCACTATCATCAGGAAGAGCAGGTGTTGGTAATCTCATATCAGTCATTCCATATCGGTTCTGCAATTCCGCTCTCAACCAGTCCTGAGCTTCACGTCGCTTCACAGCATTTCTAGCCTGCCTCGCCCTTTTCTCCGCTTTCCATCTCTTATCATAATCCTCATCATATCTTTTAAATCGGTCAACGACATTCAATTTGGCGTGATGCTCTGTGGCAGCCTTTCTATTATTGGATCTCAGCTCTGCCCTTGCTTTTTCTGTCGCCTCTTTGTCGCCAGCAAGTCGTTCATTATCTTCGGGAGTGAGGTAGGGTCGGACTCGGCGCTCGATACCCATGTTGTCTACTGCTCGAATTATGCGAGTCTTGTAGTCGTCCTCGGTCTCCTGAGGGCCTCGAGGACCGTCGTTGACGTAATAGCGGAGAGCTTCGCGGCTGGACTTGGTCCATTTTGGATCAAATGCGAATCCAACTGGTAGTCCTGCTTTTGATTTTGGATCCATATTGTACTGGATAACGCGGTCTGGTGTTGGTTCTGGTATGTAGTGTTTCTGTCGAGGCTGGCTTCGCCATGTCTTTTTAGGCCTCGCTCTTACTGCGGAACCAGAGTCTAAAGAGGGTGCGGCATCTGCTATCGATTCGGACTGATTGGATACCACATGTGTCGGCTGGCCTGCTACCGTATACATATATTGATGTTCCACTGCTTGTCCTGGTTGGTTTAATGGACTCTGGCTCAGCTGGCTCAAGTCTTGCTGCGCAGATTGGCCCTCAGTTGATTGTATAGACCGGGCTACCGAGCTTTCGCGCTGCTGACGGTTCCTCTCTTGACGCATCTTCGGAATTCGGCGGCGGATATCATCGACCATAGCTTGATGGGTAGGCATTAAGCCTTTGCTTAAAAACACATTCTGTATATTCAGATATACAGGATCATCCTTAAGCTCGTAAGGAACTACAAACTGCCCTACGGCTTCCCTCTTCAGTTGTCTGAGAAGTTGACTTAATAATTGCTATAGCTGGTGGATTTGATGATCGGTCGTATCTGCACCGAGTCCCTCTCGTATCCTAGAGTCCAGTTCGGCTTGAATATGCGCAGCTGTGAACCTCACGTATTTTACCCCAAGGTGGTCAATAACTTGATCATAAAGTTCTTGTAGTTCTGGAGTACTTGCGAATGACGCGAACATAGACCCGCCATTGTCGATCTGCGTGCCAAGCTCCCTGAGAAGCTGCTCATGCTGGGCTTGAAAGCTGTTAGTGCGTTTTGTCTCCTCATCTCTCTAAGCAGCTGCGAAGCGGTGGGTCTTGTTCGCTGCTGTAGTTTTTGACTCTGAACATTGGCCATCAGGTCATTCAAGAGCGGGTTTGCGAGCACAGCAGCTGGAATGGGTTGCCCAACGGCGATTTCGGCAAGTCTACCTTCTATTTGGTCTTTTGGGACTGGTCCAACCTGGGACACTACGCCTCGAGGTAATTTATTTATTAGAATTGGCTGAAGCGAGAATGAACTGTACAGAACGGTTAGCGGCGGATTGTCAAGATCAGGAACTCGGAAAGTTGGCTCTAGGTAACTTAGCCATTCCTGATTATGTTAGCACTACAATCTTGACTGCGTTCTCCCTCGGTTGCATATGACAAGAGGGCAGGTGGAACGTCTCGTAAAATATGTTTTGGAAATCACCAACCAGTTCCTCGGGTCGTTTGGATCGCTTGGATCGTGGTTTCGTGCGGGATCGGCTATGGTCAGTCGCAATGTATGGACGCTATTGGTAGCCGCCTCAACCAAAATCAGCTGCAATTGCACCGCATTTCGCAGACGTTCATAGTTAATATCGTAAGAGGCCTCTAATCGGACTATTGGCCATGATTGAAACTCAGGCTCATTGTAGGCTCGAAGATTGACTTTTTTCATTTTCCTTTGTTATGGCCATGCTGAAAGGAATACGCTGCCGAAAACAATGGCGTAAAACCACCAACAAGGAACACTTGCATCCGAAGCGCCTATCATTCCGAAAACATGCTGTGACGGAAAAAAAGAATTGCAAGCAGAAAGAGGCTTTAGAGAAGTCTCCGACTCGAATTATATGCGGTCCCGAAGTGTCATAATCTCGCCACATCACCCGTTCGCTGCCATAAATGTATCTAGGTATTGATCTCTGCCACTTAAAGTAGACCACATAAACTGGAGAGCATTAGAAACAATAAGCATCGTAGAGAGAGCGAAAGCGAATACTAAACCCACGGTACCGTGGGATATGCCATGGCTATAACATTCCTTGTTGTGGTGGAGAGCAAAAATCTGGTCAAGAAGAAAGAACGTAAAACGGCATTACCACACCTGAAATGAATTTAGCTTTCATAACGCCTAAGAAACACATAAATTTTGGAATGAAAATGATGAAAGTTGAGAGATGCAAAAGATACAGCAATGCAGCTAGCGGAAAGCCAAGTATTCATGTCACAAAAGCTCCAGAGTAAATGCAAGTAGAGTTTCAGTCCAGATCACAAACGCAGATATTGTTTAATTTTGTTGCTTCTTTAGATCAGGGATGTTCTGTCCTGAGGTCTTATCTGTCGATTTCCAACTTATGTAAATGCTAGTAATTATATAGCAACATTTGGCATAGACGATGTGGTGTCCCAAAAGGTTCGAGCTCCTGATCAAGCTGAATTTATGGACGGGACGCACCTTCCAGGCTCCGCAGTGCCCGCGCAAGTGTCGATCCCTTGATTTGCGGATGTGGAGTCGGCGGCATCCAGATCGTCGGCGACTATGGATTCCAAATCGTCGTAGTCATCCATCATGGAGTCATTATCATCGACAAGTAGAGGACTAGACCAATCATCCCATTGATCACTTTCCTGACTACCTCTTGCTGCTTGTTCCGAGTGATCGACCAGCTTGCCATCAGCGCCCAAGGCAACCTTTTTGTCTTTGAGGCACTTCGGAGTATGCAGGCAGCCCGAGCGATGAGAGAAGCAGTTGTTGCGACTGATGTTGACGTGACCTGGCTCAACCGTGGTATGTGCAGGATTCAAGCAGGTCCAGTTGCCACAAAGATGTGATAGATGCCATTGCTTGTTGATGAAGCCATCCTGCTGCTGTTTTGTCATCTGATAATTGACAAGCTTCACGACAATACCGTAGTTGAGAACTAGCGAGTGTTTTCCGTCTTTGTCCTTCCAAGTGAAATGTTTCTGAAGCTTGCCAACAGGTCGAAAAATACCGGAGACGCTCAAAAGAGCTGGTGGCGGGGATGGATGCAGCCAACAGTCGTCATCCTCTCGAAATGGATCCAGCAGCCAATTTGTCTTTCTGACCCAGTCAATCATTGCCTTTGTAACATTTGGAGGACGATTGGGAGAAACTATGATGCGCTTGCGTTCTCTGCAAGAGATCTTGTTTAAGGGGACTTTCGCATCAGTTGGTGTATTAAAAGATGCTTGGGATGCGGATATGAATGCTCTAGGCCCATTGTCCACAGCAACGGTGGGTTGGTCCGTGTGACCTTGTGTGTCTGGTAAAAGCTTATCGAGTGACAAGCTTGTCCAGGTAACTGCGGGCTCTTGGCGAGGCTGTGAAATACCGGGGGGTTCGAACGGCGATGACACAGTCTCGGAGACTTCGCCCTCTGTATCAGCGAAGGATGTTGGAATAATATTGCATAAGGACGGTTGAGGAGAAGCATCCAAGCCACTAATGTTGTGTTGTAATGCTGCCGTTGTTTTTGTGATTGAAAGATCGTCGTGGCCATGTAGGATAGCTGGTATGGTAGTTAATCGAGTCTGTCTGGGTGTGTTATCTTTAGCTTCGCGCAGCTGGATGGAGGCGGACACTTGATTATCTGGCAGCTTATCATCAAAAACTGGGTTGAGGTCAGAAGGGAGACTTGGGTGAAGCTTTGCACCATGAAATGTATCGTTCTCCGCTGGCAGCTTTGAGACTGTATTATTTAGTTACAGTGACTGATACTAGACTCTGGAATTACCTGGAAAGCGTGCTTGCATGTAGTGAGCTGCGCCGGACAGACCTACATCTGACATGCTCTCACTTATGCCACTCTTCAGTATCCCTCGATCATTCTGAGAACAAGCACGCAGGGGCTGAATGTTTTCTGATGGATCATCGGGACTTTGCCGAGAACCAATGGCAGCATCCGGTATGTAGCCCGCGGATATGTTTTTGTGTGGGCCAGTAACTTGACAGTATGTATCAAGAAATTGGGAGTTCAACGAGGACATGGTGTTCAGAGGCGGGGTTTCATCACTCCCAGCGGGCTCAGCAGCGCATTGAAGCTGAACTCCATCTCTGTATTGGGTGTCTGGTAGCATGGAGTCGGATCGAAACATGTTCTCACCTTCGCCACAACACTGACTTTCAGGAGTGCAAATTTGCTTCGGGTGCATGATAAAGCTGTGGTCATCATCCCATTCAGGCGGTAGACCGGCTGATGAGCATTGTGGCTCTGGGACAACAGTAGCAGCTTGAGCTCTGTCAGAGAGTGGTGTAATAGATGCTTCCATATTGATGCTTGATGGAGCAAGTACTGCTTCAAGCTTGGTAGGTTTGGTTGATGTTGTGTGATGCCTGGTGGTGGACTGTTGTTGGTGGCAGCTCTTTCATGCCAAAGTAGCATAGTGAATAGTTTCTCGAGGCAGACTTGCCTAGTTTGTTCAGTTTAGATATGTAACCCCTGATGAGGAGGTTGTTCGACGGGAGGAATTGTTCATGGCCAGGGCCATTAAGCTGACTCGTAAATCGTAGAGGTTGAGAGGCAATGCTGTAGCGCACTACATAGAGTTTCAAATCTTTTGAAATAGCAGAGGTGATGCCGAGTTGGGTGAAGCAGCGGCAAGATGATGTATGTCACCTTTCTGTAGGCAACGGGAGCGCTCAGCATCGTAGCACAACGTAGCGAAATGCGCTCAAGGGCACAACGTCAAGGCGAGGTTATGTCAATGCAGAGTTGTAGAGTCAGAGACACAACACTGTCAAAACAATCTGTTGGAGCTTGAGCTCAGCGTATCAAAGTGAGGTGAGGACGGTAAATGGCAAGTGCAGGTGGCCATGTGAGGAAGAGGCTCGAGGCACGTGGTTTGCTGATCTGATCAAGACGAGTGGGTGCACCTGAGGTTCACCCTCGCTTGCTGGTTCCGTCCCAACTTCATCTTCCTCTCCTCATTCAACTCCTCTCTCTCATCTTCTTCACTCAGACGCGTCATCCATTTGTGCAACATATGCAGCACGACCTGCGCCGCTCAATCAATATATCCGGATAGAGTTCCGACAGCGCTAAACAGATAGACCAGAGGACCATTGTCTTGCGGTACCATCTTGATCTCGCTGGAGTGAGAACGCGTCTCACAGGCTGGCCAGACAAGCCACCAACCATTGACAGGACCACGCCCCTCAACTGTTTTATCGGCAGCTCAGACTTCGTACACCGCATACTGCACAACGAACAGCGCTTCCAGGCAGTGTTTGGCCATCGTCACAATGCCAAGGTGATTGAGCGGATCGTGGCCAAGAAAAGAAGGGAGGCCATATGGAAAGCGAACAGTGCTGACACTTTCGTAGCGCGTGCATTAATTGTGTCCGCTTCCATTATGGCCATTGCCGTGAACCACCAAAGCAGTGCTTCGAATGTAAAGGCTGGGGCCATATCGAGCGTTACTGTCCCAACAGGCAGAACCAAATCAAGCGCGTCCCTGGTGAACCATTGGCAGGCACACGAGCTTGGATTGAGATGCATGGTCTGCAGCATGATCCCGAGGTACGTGCAATATACCTTTTACGTACTAACACGCCGCAACGTCCTGACAACTTCGGTCGAGACAATGTGTCGCTATCGTGGCCAGGGACCGTGAACTGAATGGTCAAATAGTTGAAGAAAAGGATTCTGAACGCGTTAAAAACGGCACCAAGTAGTGCAATCTATGTCAACGACATTTGCATCTATCTGGGTACGGAAAAGCATTTCGATGTCGACGATAGGCCATCGCGCGGAAGGGACCTGGAGGAACGCATTAGGAGAGACCGGGAAAGATCAATGTCACCACCTAGATACCGACAGCCGTCTCCTCAAGCATTCCGTGGCAGATCTCCACCTCGTGAGCAAGGCACCGGAGACTATGGCTCTCCTCGCCGTGACCGGAGATATCGGGCTCGCAGTCCCCTCAACCAGCGTCGCAGAACTCCATCACCATACCAGTTGCCCGCACATGCGCCGGGCCGTCAGCCAGACTACCGTCCGAGATCACCAAGATACGCCGAGGACGGCAACGCAGTGGTATTCGAGGCTAGGAATCATGACGAAGAAAATAGGGTTGAAAATCAAGCTCCACGAGCTGCGCCAGGCAAGTTTTCTCCAGATTTTACTCCCGATTATCCAGACCAGCCAATAAGAAGGCAAAATACAGTTTCTGACAGAAACAAACAGTCAAGTTCACTATGCCACCTGCTCAGCCAGACTTCAACAAGCCTGACCTATTCAATACCAGGGCACCTCGCGGAATCCTTCAGCAACACACAGTAAATGCCTCCAATAACGACCGTGGTCCACTACAAGCTCGAGATACCAATAGCCACGCCATACAGAGTGTCATCAAAGAGTCTCAATCTCAGTCTCAAGCCCAAGCTTTCCAGGCCTCCAAAGCAACACGATCCCAGCTGAGTTACACGCCTGGATCATCATCTCAGACAGAAAGCTCCAACTTCGTCGAAGACCCTTACTTCGTGCTTGGTATCACGAAAGAAGCTGATCGCGATGAGTAAGTCCATATCTTGAGTATAATTTCGGAAAGGCGCTGATGGAAATTCAGGGTCATGGACGCCTATCAACAACGCATGGCAGAAGTCGAGGAAGAACGAAGAGCCGATGAGGGATTCCATGATCGGATGCCTGCGCATGTTTGGGAGGAGAGTATCAGCATTCTGATTGCGGCCAAAAGACAGCTACTGGGCAAGCTCTGATATATGCTGGAAACATCGATGTACGAGTTGTACGAGTGACGGAGAAAACTATAAGGGGTGGATTGCTTGCACTGAGGCTACCAAAAGGGAAATGGTGATACATGGCAGGGAGCAATGGATCCAACAAGCAGAAAATAAAGATCATGAAAAGCTGGATCGGAATGAGTTGCGAAATTTTGTACAACGCTATGCACGCCAGAGCTCGGAGTTTGCTTTATACCATGACGGACAGGAAAGGGAGAGGCGGGGACAGATGGATCGATCGTTGTATAGATTTCGCTCGCATGCATAGCTAATAAAAGCTCAGCATGTTTTAAGGCTTCATTACTTGTGAAGACTTCAAGAGAGACCATACTCATAAGAGGCCGGAATCTGATTCATGTTCATCCAGACGCCAAGAGAAAATACACAAGGCTTCACTTGACTTCCTTCGACGGTGTCTATCTCAATCTTCAGGTATCGGGCATACACCACAATACCTCCGCCTCAATACCAACTGGCCTCTCAACCTCACCGTCCTCCATAACCTCCACCAGATCCGCTACATCTTGCCTCGTCTTCTCACTCGCTCCCCACGCCAACCTAGCACTGACCCTCACACTCCTCAAATCGCTCAACAACCCTCCTTCCACAGCCTCATATAATACGCCCGGCGGAATATCCACGTCCGCATTCGCATCGGGACTACACTCCAGATCTAAAATCCTCAAAGGATGATGCTCCGGTATATTCGGCTGCGAGAACAACAGCGGCGAGATGAAATCCGCCGATACCCTTAGCGCAAGCAGCGACGGACATAGCAAGAGTATCTCATCCAGAGATGTAGGATAGAGATGCGGAAGCGGATGTCTCAGCGTTAGATGCGTCAACCTCTGTCCCAACAGCTCCAAAACATGCAAAATCGCCGCCGCATGAATCGAAGAACAATGCTGCACACTCAGCGTCCTCAGACTCTCCGGCAACGTAACCATATGCGTCCATAAAAAGCTATCATTCACACCACCCGCTAAATGCAACGCGCTCAGTTTCGGCGGCCACGTATAAGGCGCAGATACGGATTCTAGCGCGTCGAGAGCGGAGGACCGCGGGAAGAAGAGCGTGGTTAAGTTGGGGAGGTGCGAGAGCGTTTGGAAGAGCAGTTTGTTGGATATACTGGCTGAGATCAAGGAGAGGTCGAGGAGGCGCATCGATCTGCATTTCCCGAGGGCCGCGAAGGAGTTTATGGCGAATGAGGCTTGGGGCGCGACGAATTGCTCGATGTTTCCTTTTAGGCGGCCGAGGAGGCGCGCGGTGAGGGATTTGCTGCTGTTGTGCACCAGGGCGCCCATGTCGAGGCGGTGGACGAGGGGAGATAGAGGGGTTGGGGTTATGTGTGCGTTCTTTGAAGGGCAGATTGTGCGGACGAAGAGGCTGAAGTTGTGGGGTGTTATGTAGGGGCGGTGGTAGAGAAGGGGGGTACTGGCGTGGTAGAAGGAGCGGGATATGAGGGTGCAGGCCCAGAGGGTGGGCTGTGAGTTCTGGGTGCGGGGGATGTGGGTGAGGATGAGGGCGATGATTTCGGAAGGGAGGTGGAGAGGTGGCCGAGTTGATCGTGTTTCGGATGGAGGGCTATCTGTGGAGGCAGATAGGGACGCCATTGTCGCAGTGGAAAGTGTCTCCTGAGCTTCCTCGTCGGTTGGAGCGTTGTTGTTGTCGAGGAAAGTCATGGTGGCGAAGAGATGTATTGCTCGATATCTGGTTTTTATAAAGTGAAATGGACGGTGGTTCGCTGGAAACGAATTGTTCAAGGCAAGCTGGTCATGGTAGAAGTCTATAACAAGGAATTTGGAAATTTGGTGTTGGATTGCATCCTGGAATCAAGTGAAGATGTCATGAGCTGGAGGGGTTGTCGTTGAATGCGGACAAGGCTAGAAATGAATTCTTCATTACGTAAGCGAGGCTGACCAAAGTTCTCGAGGCAAACATCCAAACCTCACACCATCCTTCATCAGCATATCGCAACACAGCAATGGCAGGAACAAAACGCAAGTCTCGAGGCGATACGCCCGAAGATGCCTACAGCAGCAAATCTCGTGCCAAACCATCAGCAGAAGCAAAAGTAGACCCCACTTATGGACAGCGAAGTGCTATCCCCGGACTCGATAATGAGGCGCTGGAGTATGGTGACGAGGACTTGGATTATGACGAGGATATGGATGCCTTGGCGTACTTGAGAGCTGTCAGGTTAGTACTCCATCTCCTACTCGCGACCAAGAATCAATGGCTGAGATGTTCTATTCCGTAGATAAAAGCTGATGTGCGATCATGAAATTAGGCAGGAAGCAACCACGATCCCCAATCTCCTCGTCGCGCCCAAAACACCTCCCTTTAGCGATAATCGCGGCATCTACGAAGATGGCGTTGGTGATTTCAGAGGATGGTATGCGGATGGTGCTTATATCGCGCAAATCGATCTAGAGCTCGAGGAGGACGAAGTAGAAGAGGAAGACGATCCGAGGATGGCATACTTTGACTCAATTCTCACACGCTATCAAGCCCTTCGTGACCAACTTTCCCAAACACCTCCTCGTTATGCGATTGAAAGTCTGGGTCGAGACCATCCTACGCATGTTGATAAGATGAACCGGGACCTCACACGCTTTTGGATCAGGAAGATGAAGACTGTGGATCCGAAGGCAGCGCAGCTGGCTTGTTTCGATAAAGGATCTGTACTCCGGCTGTTAAGATTGCTGACGCAAGGAACGCTGTTGAAAAGAGGCTTGGGAGTGGAAATGGGGATCAGTAGGTGGACATGGAGTTTGCTGGCGAGGTTACCGGATAGAGGAGAGTTGAGTAGCGAGGAGATTGGAGTAGTCAGAGAATTAGGAAAGAAAGCTGTGCTAGTGGGGGTGGGGCTGAAAGAGAAGGAGGAATGGAAGGAGGGGATTCAAGAGGTTGAGAGGGGTTTCGATGGAGATGGTGATGAGGAAGGAGAGGCAGATGTGATCAACGACGATGAAATTGCGCTGGAAGACGATGGCATTGGAGAGGATGCCGTGCGGAATGGAGTCTCGAACTCGGAGATCACCATGCAGGAAGAAGGCGAGCTTACAACCGAAGCGGTGGAAAACCAAGACGGAGGCCCTGATCCACTCGCAGCAGCAAAAGCACGCATACTGGCAAATCTTCCGGCTGACGCGACGGACGATATTGAGCACCAGCTTACCCCGAATGGCCTGAATTTCGAACCCGTCCAAGAACCCATCATCGGACCTATCAAGCCAGAGACCTCTGACAAAAGTCCGGAACCGGTTTTCGATGCCAAGACCAACACGAAGGCTACCATTGATATGATCCTCACTATCGCTGGGGAGATCTACGGGCAGAGGGATTTGTTGGAGTTCAGGGACCAGTGGGGAGCCGAGTAAATGGAGTCCGGATTTGCTTGATTTAGGTCGGTGCTTCGTGCTTCTTTATTGCTGTGCTAGGATACCACTTGTGTTTGCGAATTTAAATTTATTTGAGTATCTGCTTGCTTTCTGACTTTATTGATCTTTCACGTTTGCCTTGATTTATAGTACTCCTGTTACTGCCAACGCACCTAAGATGAAGCCATCGTGTACCCTCAAATGTGTGGAGGGGCTACTTATCGTATCTATCATATTCTCCATGGCCTTGAAGGTCAGAAGAACATTGATCACTCGGTGTTTACAGTCAAAGTCATCACGATAACTTTAGTGTATATGTTCCTTTTGCGCAGCAGAGAGAAGTCTTCATTGTAGTTGGAAGCCAAATGCTGATTGTCGTCCGAGGAGGCTCCGCGAAAAGAGCAAAATGCCACCCAATTCGTCTCCTGAGTGCAAAATCCCAACAAAGTGCCCATCCATCCGTCCATTCTCCATCCATTCTCCAATCACGCTGCCAAGAATCATGCTTGAATGTCCAGTTCGATCTATTCCACGGTGATTTGTTAGCTACTTTCTTGCCCTTTGATGAAGTCAATATCCTAAAATCATGCCTACCCTTGAGAGGAAGAAAATATGGTACGACGCAGCAATAAGGAGAATCGGAGACACTGGTTTGTACTTACGGCGAGTGTTTCTGCAGTGAATCTCAAGAACGAGCATCCCAAAGCCAGACAAAAGCTCAGCCCCCTAGTATCCTCCGATCTCAAGCCGAGCGTAGAGTTCATCGTAGAGACGTCGCTGTGGCGACGCAGTTCTCATGATCTTTGAATGCGTAGGGTTCCAGCCACGGTTGATAGTGCCTGGTAGCAATCGATGAAGAGCCTCCGTGATGCACTGGAAGTCATTGGTTCCCAGGTGACGACGGACCAGGCGCATGTAGATCTCAACAAGCTCCAGCAAGACCGCGACCTCCGCTGGAGTCCAGAGACCGACTGTTGCCGTGTTGTTTTGATTGACGGCTGCGAGGTTGGCGTGGACGAATTGGGCGTTGGGGAGGGCGGCGGGGGAGAGATCGAAGCCGAAAGGCAGCACGCCGGGGACGAGGACTCTGCTGACGGCTGGCATCGTTCTGGTGATGGGCGAGCCGGGAACTGGTGGGCCGTTTCCGATCTGGAAGGGGTTCATTGGCCCTAACCATTGGGCGGGAGGAAGTGGTGCGGCCATTCTTGCTGGTATTGAGAATGGTGAGTTTGTGGTGTTGTCTTGGATTGTACGAGGCTGCTGGCGAAGCTCAGAAATCGACTCGGCAGAGCAGACAGACCGCCTTGTGTGCTCGACCCTAACCAGGATTGGCATGCTCGAGTATTCTGCCATGAGGATATACTGCACGTGCCAATCTCTGGTGGGGCGTGCTCGAGTTAAGCGAGTAAACAGACACCTTCATCGAACATCGAAAAGTGCCAACGACGATACAATTCTGGGCCCAGATTCTTCCAGATTCAAGCAAAATGTATCTATGTCAGGATGCATCGTGATATTTTTAAGATGCTGGGAATAGCGCGTGGTAATCAACGGCTGTTTGCTTCTGTCCAGTAGTCCCAGATCAAGGCATCTGGGCCAGCGGACAAAGCCATCTTCGCCAGAAGAGTCCAAAGCAAGATCTGCATTGCCAGATGGAACGAAAAAAGGCCATATTGCCGGATTGCTCTCTCGCAAGCCTTTTCCATAGATTCGAATCCAATCAAAACAGGTCGAGATGTCTGCTCGGCAACCTTGAAGGCACCCGGCGAAAGGATTGGTCGAGGATATCAGAGCTCTCAAGCTTCGTATAAAGCACGCACACCCGATCTCTGCATCTCTTTTGACGTGTACTAATAATATCGCCGAACATCGCCGAACACTACGAAGATGCAACAAGCTGCTTCGCGTATTAGATGTGCTGCTCTCTGTCCTCGAGCATTAGCGGGGACTGGCCGTCAGTATTGCAGTCCAAAAAGTGTCGTCAATGAGTATGCCAATTCTTTGCCCGATCGAAAGTTGTCCAGCGATGGTACAAGGCCGACTTTCGCTCAGGGATGTGACTGGTATTCCTGGGAAAGCATACCAAGGCACGGGCCTGGACCCCGTTTCAATGCTGCAGGGGCACAGGCTTCAGTGGGCCCGATATGCAATGCCGTCGCAGGTCCGATGTATTGCTCCGGCCTTGGTTTATAATTGCCACGTGCCTTATCATGGCAAGCTGAGAGCCAAGTGCAACACTCGTCAAGAGAAATCGATCTCTGATGGTCAAGTTGAACCCAGCGGCAATGGTTGAGTTTTTGTTCCAGAGGGACACAGATGCGTTGTAGTATCCCACGAATATTTAACCGGGATGGGAGGTACCCTGAACATTGAAGCAGTGTTTGTTGCTATTTTGTAAGTGCGCTTCCTAGGAAATAGTCATCGGGAGGTTCTGGGATGTCCAACTGCTAATGACGTGTCAGATGAGGTTGAAAAAGTGACGGTAGGGGTAAACAAGGGATTCTTCGCAGCGTCTTGTATGCTAGATGTCAGCTTCGGGTCAGGTATCCATCAGAACGCTTCTTTGGCTCTGTCACATGCCAATCATGCTTGACATTCAAGTTATACGGAGTTGCGATATCAGGAGCATCAGAAAGATCTCTCGAAGTCTTTCTAATCTGGCAGCTCTGGCCATTGGTACGCAATTCCTTACTGTATGGGTTATCTTCAAACAAGCTGTATGACTCCTTATTGTTGGCAGACTTTTTAGCATCTTGTCGATTCGTGGGACTGGTCCCAAAATCAAATTTGCGGTCTGCGGTTTGGTAGAGTCTGCCGCGGCTGTATCCAGTTGAGCAGCGTGTTAGATGTGGTGTTATGCCGTCTGCGAAGTAGCCGCAGAAAGGAATTTGCATTGTTCGGTGACCTTTCGTCCCAAAAGAATGTTGTTTTCTTGAAGAAGGCCTGCAAGTTTCGGGCGAAGAATTGCCCAGGCTGATAAGCTTGAGGGCCTTCAGGGAAACTTGTTGCTCGGTAAGGAAGTAGATTTCTCTCTCTCCTGTGGCGGCGCTTATGATGCGTAGTGTAATGTACCGAAGCTGAGAGGATGTACGATCTGCGACTCTGGATGGCAAGAATCCTTTTCAAGGCTCACAGAATCGTCATGCGCGAGCCCCCTCGTCAGGACCCAGAGAGGAGAGAGCTGTCGAAGCCAACACCGAGGTCGTGATGGCTTCCCTAAATCGAAATCGATTGAAAATACCTATTTTGAGAAGATTCCCCTCGAGACGTCTCGATCTGTAAACGGTCCTTGCAGCAGATAGTAACTCTGCGAGCTGTTTGCTGATGCTGAAAGAAGGCATGGCTTGATGCAAGCTCTGCAAGCTCGTTGTAAGGATTGTCGCGCGCTGGATCGTCTGTACTTGCAATGTAGCCTTCGAGGTGCTGGAAGAACGCACTTCGAGGTGGACTGTGTGGATGTTTTATGTTTCGAGATGCGCTAAACCAATCGCCTTTCCTCATTCGGAGTGTGTTGACTCTAGGCACCTCAACCCCGCTATTAAACATCAAAGTGAAGATTTTGCACGTGCTAGGTCACACGTGTGAGCCAAATCTCATCTTGAACGGCACGGTCAGACAAGGGACAGCCGAGCAACAGACTCGGGGAATGAACCTCCACAGACTGCCTTATCTAATATAGCTTGCGAATTCAAGAGCTGGAAGGTCTAGGTATAACAAAGTGTCTGTACAACGACAATTTCAAAATTCCCTGTTTACTTCGCGTCACTGTCTTATCAAAGAAACAGACAATTTCTCTAGCGAAAGAGACAAGTATGCTCCACTGCGTTTTATGACTGACTGGCTTTCTAAATACTACTGTCCATCACAGTTCTGCCATTGGATAGATCTCATTGATGAACACTCCAGCAATCAAGTTCGCACCGAAGCCAGGTTGACCTATCAGGTTTTTGAGGGCGAGAAAGCTTGCTGGTTGTTACATTTATCCTACAAAGCAGACACTTCAAAATGACCATATTCCAAGTTTACTGTTTACCTCCCAGTTGAGCTTTTCTAGTCGAACTAATCTTCGTCAGGTACACAATAAGGAGCTCCCTTTGGTGGAATACGATTACCATCCCCGATATCTAAATCTTTTAATCCAGCCATCATCCTCAAATGGCTCGGGATATAGCCTGCAACTTTAGCTCTTAATATATCCTTCTCAAGTCTCAGCGCATAAAAGGTGGTCCCAATTTGCAGTGCAGCGACTTCCTTCAGTGCAATGAGAAGCAGCCCGAGATCGGCTGGGCTGTTTGGGGAAGGCTGATGACCCATGAGATCTTCGATAAATATGCCGGCAGCGATATAAAGGCAGGCAGTGGTCCACATGTTGACCTAAATGAATAAGACCTCGGGCAGCACAAGTTCATCACCAGATTTACTTACTGGGAAGTTTCTCAAGTCTCGAACCGAGTACATGGTATCTTTGATCTCAACAGCGCTTGTAAGACACCGCTGGAAGCTATTCTGCACCACCGCCTCGTCTATTCCTTGCTTGGAAGCTGTTCTCATGGCTAATTGATGTAAGAGAATGACAGAAAGGTGAAGGTTGAAATGTGTGAAAACAACGTTGACGTCCCGCTCCACTTTCTGGACTCTCAGTTGAGAAGGAAGATTCATGAAGATGAGGGACACACAGGTATCGATTTGTCGATGGGATTCCCAATATCTACTCATGCTTTCCGGTGTGAGGCCATGCTCGAATGTGCGGAGATGGTTGAGACATTTCCCAAGAAGTGATGTTGCGGAAATGGATCCAGCAAAAGACGAGAGCGAGGAGAACTTCTCGATGTCGTCAAATTCTAGGAAATGTACACCACTCTCTTCAATACCCAGCTCGAAGGAACTCTCGGAACATGGAAGGTTCGTGCATATCTGATTGAGCAAAGATTTTGTCAGTCACCTCTTACAAGTGGTCAGATTTCAGAAAGCTCACATCCTCATCTCTTATTATTAGCGGATGACCGCTCAAAGTACTTGCCCATTTATCCGCACAATACGCCGCCCAGAAGACCCGTCTTGCTTCTTCCCTATCAATCCAACTCGCCTGCTCCAATATGTTGAATTCGTCGTAAGGGCTATCAAGTCGATGTAACTGCATCATTTGAGCAGCTCGTGCACATCGACCAACACTCATCCAGGCACGTGTGAAGTAAGCTCGACTTGCTTCAAAAGAGGCGATTAGGAACCAGCATTGAGCAAGTGAAGGTGCCATTACGGCCAAGGTGCTCTGTGTCTCGTAAGTTTCGACGCAATTTAC
Source organism: Cadophora malorum (assembly GCA_017365405.1). Classification (NCBI taxonomy): domain Eukaryota; kingdom Fungi; phylum Ascomycota; class Leotiomycetes; order Helotiales; family Ploettnerulaceae; genus Cadophora; species Cadophora malorum. Next base: position 188,199 of record JAFJYH010000032.1, on the reverse strand, counting down.
TGACGGCACTGAAAATACCTTCACCTCGAGCTGCTCGGTTTCTTTCCTTGCAGTAACATAGAGATCTTCGGCGAGGTGTTGATGCTCCGTTCTCGTAAGTGCAGCTGTTGCCCACATGGCATATCTCAACGCGAGAGGTGGTGCACGCCCGGGGTCTCCCTCCAGAGCTTTGGAAAATTTGCGCTTGTGGATCATTGGTGCAATTGGGTGGACTTGCTGGAAGTAGAGATGATATCTAAATCTCTGGTCAACGAGCGGTCTTGAGTTTCGTCTTTAATTCAGCTCACAGTGTCCGCTGTAATGGTATCTCGGGTAAAGAGTATAACCTGTGGAGACCAGCTGCCCTGCAGCTTTCGTTTTCTAGAACAAGACAGATTATTAATCTTGAAAACACAATATCGGGGATCCAGCCTACCCAGATCTCTTTCTTCAGCAGAGTTTCCAAGATCTGTAAAGTCTCCATCTTTTGTTCTTGCTGTTTCACTCACTTTACTTTCTCCTTTTACCCCGCTCGGGCCATTGGCAGCTCGCAATTCAGATTGTTCTTGAATTAATCGCGATTCGAGAGTCCCTATCTTCGTGAGTTAACACCAGTAATCTTGCATCATCTCAAAAATGTTATTGTCGTACCCAATCTATTCTCGAAAGCTTTTATGCGTGAATGCACTGCCAACTTCGAAGATTTCCTTGCTCGATATTCGCACGCTCTTCCAGCCAGGAGACATCTTGAGCAAGCGGGCTGTTTACGATCGCAGGCAATTTTTCGACTTCGGCAGAAGTTGCAAGCTAGAAGGCCCATGATTTTTAGACCAAATAATCTGTCGAAGTGTATCTCAGTGGCATGCCACCTTCACATGAGAGTTCTGTCTGTGATATTCGTGTGTCAAAGGTGGATAGCTGGTTGAGATATTCGAGCTCGAACACTTCAAATCGTCGAGGGTGCGCATTGGATCTTGTTTATGCCTGAGACAAGAGCTGGAGTAGTCTAGGCTTTGCGTTTGATTGTGATATGTTCACTAATCATGTCTCATCAATCAAATGCAACTTGTGAAAGTCTTGATCCGCTTATCGTTAGTGGCTCGTTTGCAATGATTACTGAACAGTCGTCAGCCCAGGGGAACTAACAGGGGTTCGCCACATCAAAATGCGCACTTCCGGAGGAACCTCTGAAGGAAAATGTCCGCTTAAGCGATTGCGATCACTGGACTTACGTCCGCATCCGCATCTGGACTATTGCAAAGTGCGCTGACGCTAACTGCGAAGCAAATGCGAACACTAAAAGTTGTCAGATAATACCAAATCGAAACCTAAAATTACCCCCGGGACAAAGAAAATGCGTTCACCGTCCCTTTCGAGGTAAGATGTAGTGGATTTCGTAATCTAGCAACAGAATGCTCGCAGATTCGGATGTTTATCTGGCACTCACAACGCGGTTTTGGAAAATGCATTAGTCAAGCCCCAGAAGTGCAACTCTACAAAGACGCCTTTTAGGGCAAGTCTCATGCATTCTCCCTTCATGTTAAGTCTTTGCTTCTTTCCATTTTCCTCTAGCAGCAGAGAGTCACATCCTTTTCCTTGGTTCAAGTCCCTCTTTACACCTACTGTCAATACGGTATGTCGAGACCAACTACTCCAGCTTCGCCAGGAGAAGAGTCGAGCGACAATATCATAACTCGAGCACTCTCCCGACTCTCAGCCATCAATTCTCGAATCCGAGGTGGAGATTATCCAGATGACGTCGAAGACAGCACTGACGATGATACATCGAAATGGGATCGAATGCCGGAAGTCAAGGCGCTGAAAGGATCAAGTGGTGATGGGTCTGATGCTCAACCAGCAAGGAGGCTCGGCCTTACCTGGACAGACCTGACAATCAAGGGGATCGGGGCTGATGCTTGCTTCAACGAGAATGTCCTATCACAATTCCTTCCAGAAAAACTCAAAGGCGGAGCAAGAGCCGCCGAAGAGTCCCTTCGAACAATCATACATGGAAGCAATGGCTGCGTAAAACCAGGGGAAATGCTTCTCGTCCTGGGGCGTCCTGGTGCTGGTTGTACATCTCTATTGAAAGTATTGTCTAATCGTAGAGCGGGCTTCGTTGAGGTAGATGGTCAAGTCAATTACGGTTCGTTAAACCCCCAAGAGGCGACAAAGTATCGAGGGCAGATAATCATGAACACGGAGGAAGAGCTGTTCTTTCCGACCCTGACTGTTGGCGAAACGATCGACTTCGCAACTCGAATGAAAACTCCCAACACCACGACCCCAGGATTTGAATCCTCAGAAGCTGCACGAGTTGGGAGCAGAGACTTTCTGTTGAAACTCCTTGGCATTTCGCACACTTTCAACACCAAGGTGGGAAATGAATACATCCGCGGTGTATCTGGCGGAGAGCGCAAGCGAGTTAGCATTATCGAGGCAATGGCTACGCGTGGAAGTATTTACTGCTGGGACAATCCAACAAGAGGTCTTGACGCAAGCACTGCACGTAAGTACTTGTTCCTATCACTGTCAAATATTTGTAGTTAACAATCTGTCTAGTCCAATACACGAAAGCCCTCCGAGACATGACAACCATCTTTGGCCTGTCCACAGTCGTCACAATCTATCAAGCTGGCAATGGGATCTACGACCTATTCGATAAAGTGCTGGTACTCGATGAAGGCAAACAAATCTATTACGGCCCATTGAAAGAGGCAAGACCATTCATGGAGAATTTGGGCTTTGTGTGTGCTGATGGAGCTAATGTGGCGGACTTCCTCACTGGTCAGTGTATCTTCTCGTACTAGTATGAACTGGGATGCTGACTTGCTGTAGGTGTCACTGTCCCAACAGAACGTAGTATTAGAGAGGGATTTGAAGACAAGTTTCCCAGAACTGCCGACGCAATCTCGGCAGCGTACCAATCATCCGAAATCAAACGTCAAATGCAGGCCGAATTCGGGTATCCCAGCACTGATGAAGCCAAGAAGAATACAGAGGAGTTTGAGCTGGCTATCAAAGACGAGAAGCATCCAAGCTACCTGATGAACAGACTTCCAGTCACAGTCGGGTTCACCAAGCAATTGAAAGCAGCAGTCATTCGACAATACCAGATTCTCAAAGGAGATCTACCCGTTGTTCTTGTCAAGCAAGGCTCGAACATCATTCAGGCTTTATCATCCGGGTCTTTGTTCTACAACACATCGACCGACTCGTCTGGAATATTCTTAAGATCTGGGGCCATCTTCGTTGCAATCCTCTTCAATTCTCTCATCGCCCAGTCCGAAGTTACTGATTCATTCTCTGGGAGACCTGTCCTTGCGAAGCATAAGAGTTTTGCGCTGTATCACCCGGCTGCCTTCTGTTTCTCTCAGATCATCACAGACTTTCCAATTCATGTCTTCCAGATTACGACCTTCTCGCTTCCGCTCTACTTCATGGTTGGACTTACCATGTCAGCAGGAAATTTCTTCATCTTCTGGTTTGTCCTCTTTGCAGTCACAATGTGCATGACTGCTCTGTTCAGAGCAGTCGGAGCCGCGTTCCCCACATTCGATGCCGCCACCAAGATTTCCGGGCTGGTTGTCAATTCAACGTTTTTGTATATCGGCTACTTCATTCCTAAGCCGGATATGCATCCCTGGTTTGTTTGGTATGACATCACGTTTGAAGATTAATTATAGGCGCTGATTTCAATACAGGATATTCTGGATAGATCCCCTTTCCTATGCCTACGATGCTCTTCTTTCCAACGAATTCCACGGCAAAGTCCTTCCATGTGTCGGACCGAATCTTGTTCCAAATGGTCCCTCATACGGATCTACTCAGAACCAAGCATGTACTGGGGTGCGAGGTGCACCACCTGGTGCGTCAAGCATCACCGGCACGCAATATCTGGACAGCATGAACTATAGTCATTCGAATATGTGGAGAAATATTGGGATCATCTGGTGAGCTTCTCCAGAATAATTTGAATCTAGTACAAGAAATTAATCCATGTCACAGGGTTTGGTGGGCATTCTTCGTGATCTTGACGGTTGTATTTACATCCAGGTGGGCAGAGACATCGCCCCGCAGCGGACTCTTGCTTGTTCCCCGCGAGAACAGTAAAAAGGCCAAGATCATTTCTCAAGACGAGGAATCTCAGACAACAAATGAGAAGATCACGGGATCAAGCAGCTCCTCGGCTACCAAAGTGGTGCCTGCAACAGATAACAACCTCATTCGAAATACTTCTGTGTTCACATGGAAAAATCTGACTTACACTGTTCAGACTCCGCATGGTCCTCGGGTGCTCCTCAACAACGTCAATGGCTGGGTGAAACCAGGAATGCTAGGAGCTCTGATGGGCTCATCTGGAGCCGGAAAGACTACCCTACTGGATGTATTGGCGCAGAGAAAGGTAGATGGTACCATTCATGGAAACGTTCTCGTGGATGGTAAGCCCCTCTCAGTCAGCTTCCAGCGTTCAGCTGGTTACTGCGAACAGTTGGATGTTCATGAAGCGTTAGCGTACGTACATTCCGAAAGTCCACACATTTTATGAAGCTAGTGCTGATAGCGTTTTACAGAACCGTGAGAGAAGCTCTAGAGTTTTCTGCACTTTTGCGTCAATCTCGTGAGACCCCCAAAGAGGAAAAGTTGAAATATGTCGACGTTATCATCGACCTCTTGGAAATGCAAGACATCGAAAATTGTTTGATCGGTACTCCAGGTGGTGCTGGACTGTCTGTCGAGCAAAGAAAAAGATTGACCATTGGCGTTGAGCTTGTCGCAAAGCCCAGTATTCTCATCTTCCTGGACGAACCAACTTCTGGGCTGGATGGTCAAGCTGCCTACAACATTGTGCGATTCTTGAAGAAGCTAGCCGCCGCAGGGCAGGCAGTTCTTGTCACGATCCATCAGCCGAGTGCTCAGCTGTTTGCTCAGTTTGATACACTACTTCTACTAGCCAAAGGGGGCAACACAGTCTACTTCGGAGACATCGGCGATAACGGTGCGCAAGTCAAGGAATATTTCGGTCGTTACGATGCACCATGTCCAGTCGATGCCAACCCCGCTGAACACATGATCGACGTCGTCTCCGGTCACCACGGGAAAGACTGGGCTAAAGTATGGCTCGAATCTCCGGAGCATGAGAAAATGCTGGGTGAGCTTGATAGGATAGTTGCGGGAGCAGCTTCCGCACCACCAAAGACTGCCGACGATGGATACGAGTTCGCAATGCCATTGTGGGACCAGATCAAGATCGTCACACAGCGCATGTCGGTCGCAATGTATCGCAATACGGAATATGTCGATAACAAGTTCTCTCTCCATATCATAATAGGATTATTCGCGGGATTTTCTTTCTGGCAGCTGGGAGACGGACTTAGCGATTTGCAGTTCAGGCTCTTCGCCGTTTTCCAGTTCTTGTTTGTGGCGCCAGGCGTCATCGGTAAGTGCCTTCCCCCAATGACATCTGATCCTCCTCGAGATTCCGAAAGACTGACATTCGCATAGCTCAACTTCAACCTCTTTTCATCGAGAAACGCGATATCTATGATGCCAGAGAGAAGAAATCCAAGATGTACAGCTGGATCGCTTTCGTCACGGGTCTGATTGTCGCCGAACTACCATACCTGATCATCTGCGGCATCCAGTTCTTCCTTTGCTTTTACTACACTGTCGGATTTCCCGGCGATTCTAACAAAGCAGGTGCATCTCTTTTCCTCATGCTAGTCTACGAGTTTCTGTACACTGGTATCGGCCAATTCATCGCAGCTTACGCTCCAAATGCCGTCGCAGCATCTCTGGCCAATCCTCTAATTATCATCACCCTGGTTGGATTCTGTGGCGTTCTGGTTCCATATTCTCAACTGCAAGAGTTCTGGAGATACTGGCTGTATTACATGAATCCTTTCAACTACCTTCTCAGCGGCCTCTTGGTCTTCACTACCTACGATGTCGACGTTCGTTGCAAGGAATCCGAGTTCGCTGTCTTTGAGCCTTTGGCTAATCAGACCTGCGGGGAATACTTAGGCGATTATCTGCAGCAAATGGGAGCTGGGTCCAACCTCACCAATCCCGATGCAACGACGAACTGCCGGGTTTGCCAGTACAAGTCCGGGTCTGACTATCTTCGAACTCTTAATATCTCAGAGTACTACCATGGCTGGAGAGATGCTGCGATTGTTGTCATCTTCGTACTTTCGAGCTATGGTCTCGTATACTTGCTGATGAAGCTGCGAACCAAGAGGACAAAGAAAGCGGAATGAGTTATGGCGGAATGCGTGCGAAAGATTAAGAGTGCTCGATTTTCATTTCCTCTAATTTCGAATAATCATTTATTTCCGTTGTCTGCATTCATTAGACTAGACCTTGTCCTTTAGATTTCATTATCACTGCTCATTCTACCATGGCATTCTATTTCCTCATGCAAACGTTGGTCATCAAAATGTACTTTTAATAGATATCCCTAAGACAGAGATGCATGCTATCCTTATCGCATCAAAATATGTGAGTGCGGGAAAGAACCTATTGACTATCTGCAATTAAGACAATAATGGTTAAGAATTCCAGAAGCTAGTATCAAGTGATCGAAAGTAAACATTACATCTGATGATTTAAAACATATATTTCCGCTTCAATAAGAAAACTACCAGCACGTTCCACCACATCCGAGTCCCAGATCACGACCCTTTGATAAGGAGTTGCTTCTCGTTCTTCAACTGATCCACCGCACTTCTCGAGATTTTCAACGTGTTCGCAACAATATCAGGCGGTGTAAGTGCCAGCCACTGCGTGAGCGAGATATCCGCCACACGATCAGATTTGTAGATCTCAATCCAAACCAGCGTCTCATTCTCGGAGGTGTTCTCAATGTAGTGGCCGCTGTTGTCTGGAAATACGGCTGTGTCACCAGAGCTGAAATCGAAGGTGCGGGCATTGGCACCACCAATGAAGATGGTCGCGCGAGCGGTACCAGTGTGGAAGTAGAGCCATTCTTCGGCATTGGGGTGCCAATGAAGCTCGCTTATATTTTGTCAGTGGCTTCTTTCGAGGAACCAACATGAAAATTTTGTGGAGAAGCTTACCGAAGACCCTTTGGCTCAAGTGTCACAACTGTGGCAGCGATAGTTGTCGCGATAGGGAAGTTCTTTGAGTCAATGATGGATAGAGTTCCTCCTTCACCTGGCACTGGTACGGTACCATAGTCGGCTTTATGGATGACATACCAGCTGTTGCCGAAAAGACCAGCGTCCGCTCCGGTAGGCTGGCTGGTTGACACTGTCCCGTTCAGAATGTACGGGTCAGGAGTGGGGATTGTATCAAAGACTGAAGAGGTGACGCCAAAGTTCTTGGCTAGAACTGATTTGGGTGTATGTGCAATCCACTGAGAAACCAGCAGTTAGCATGATAAGTAGTGCATTGCTTATAGAATATGCAGGCTGCCGATACTTACATCATCCACCATGAAAGTGGTACCAACGGCATCATGATGACACATTAGCCCAGCAAGAGATATGGAGACAGGAAGGGAGAGACTATACCATCATCGAAGACGAGAAGATATTTTTCTCGTCAGCCAGACCTGGATACATTAGATCACGCATTTGTTGGATTTTGTTATGACTTACCTTGAACGGTGTGTGCACTGCCTTTGGGAAAGTACCAGATATCTCCAACACGTAATTTATCCACTTGATAATTTCCACTCTCATCGACAGCCGAGACGAGAACTTCTCCAGCATAAACATATCCCCACTCAGCCTGTACCAAGTTTTAGTCCACTTAGTTCATTGTCTGAGTCGCTTCAAACTTACAACCCGATGCCAATGAAGCTCGCGAACAGCTCCCTTTTTCAAATGCTGTTGAGCAGCTGCGATATCGTGACTTGCTAGGAGATCGGTCACAACTTGTTCTCGAGTCCAACCTCCATTGAAGATCTTCGTCTTGGAATCACTGAAGCTCCATTTGAGGTTGGGAACAAGTCCGCTGTCGGTGCTCTGAGCCCCGAGATTATCGGGATTTTGGAGGTCGAGCTGATGATTGGTTCCTCCTGGTAAGTGGTCAAAAAGTTCTTCAATAGATATGGAGATTTTATACCAGAAAACGGACCACCCTTTGCCTTTCCGTCAGCTGGTTGACCATCTGCAAAACTTGGGCCAGTCCTCTTCTCGAGTATCGCAGCAGAGGTTGCGGAGGTACAAACATCTACGCTGCAGAGTGCGATAGATAGATGGGACAGTTGCATGATGTTCTATGTTCGAGCTTAGAGAGTGCAAGGCATGAAAGATGGGGACGCGAAAGGGACTGGACGCGGGGTACCTTGGAGTACAAGTACCTTGAACTAATGCACTTATCCCACCGAGTCATCCGAGTGATTATGATCTGCAGCATGCGTGTATGTGTGACATGCCTGATCATCACAGTATAGGTAGCGGGGAGGTCAATTTGGTACACCTGTCCCGTACTACCGTCCAAGGTACATCAGCCTCTATGCCCGAACCCTGGTAAGACCGCGACCGGCTGTCAGATATTGGGGATCATCAGGAACCGTGACTATTGAAACTCAAAAGATTTGCGTTTCCTCTGTTTCAAACAATCTTCACCGGCGGAGTCTTACTTCGTGGCGGTAATCACCAAAATTCTGTCCAGTGATAGCGAAGGTATTATGGATTAATTTTCCCATTCTTGTGTCCTGTATCGGGTTAGTAAGCTTGCTGCTCTTGCTCAGGCGCTAATCACCCTCAGCTCACCCTCGGCTCAGTCGACTCGCCTGAGGAACCTGAGCACCCTGAGCAACTCACCTGAGCACCCTGAGCACCCCTGAGCACCCTGAGCAGCTCGCCCGAGCAGGCCTGAGCATCCTGAGCAAGATTTACCACATCGTCACGTGTTTTGGATTCCCGCTTTTTAGCCAATCACACTTGATCTGCCCTCTGTTCTCTCACATCAGTTTTGACAAGTTTTGACGACGATGCTCAAGGAGCCCAAACAAGTTCCCAAGGAACCCAAAGTGGACACTTTCCAAAAATATACCCAGTGCTTTGCCTACAGTGTAAGTTGGTCCAACATGGATGCCCTTGAGAGGAGAGTACGGCTCTTTCCCTCTATAAATTCCTTCCTGCTCCGTACTTGTCTTGATCTGAATACCTCCCTTCTTTAATCTCATCTTTCGATCAACTTCCTAAATCTCTCTACACAATTCGTTTTATCCAATTGTTGCAAGTTACTGTTTCAGTATTCTCAATGCCCAAAAAGGAGTCGCCGGAGGAGTTCTTCGCACGATCCCGTGGCAAAGGCTCTGCCATCGGGTCAGAAATTGTCAACGGGAAAAAGGTGAAAAAAGATCTCCAGCCAGGAACAGAGAAAAACTACACTCGTGCCCTAGCACGATGGGACCAGTAAGGCCTATTTCATTTCCTGATCTCTAGCAAAAATTTCTTCCAACGCTTATCTCTTTACTAAATAGGTATGAACTCGAACACCCTAGAGTTACTCCAGACGATATAGAGACGTCGAAAGATTGGGCCAGATGTATCGCATATGGTATCGTAGGTGCTTATGGCGACGATATTCCAGGGTTAGGATCTGTTGTCCGCTCGTGGAAGGATCTTACAGCAGGCTGGCAGTGGGCAGGTCGCAAGCCAAAGATAGACCCTGAAGTAGTTACTACCATCTCGAACGTAAGTCCTGGAGGCGTTGTTTCCACTCCCTTGAGGTATTATATGCAATCGCTAACAGAGTATAGTTTATAAAAGGTCCTTTGCAGAAGGAAATCGGTCTGCGCTATAGGAAGCGAGAGAGGAAGTACGGCACTATGATTCACTTTATTCACCTTGGAACACAGCTCTGGTCAAATGATTGGCATACTTACAGACAGCCAAGAACCAGATTGGAAGTATGGGGCCAGCTCCAAATGCAAGTATTCACATCAGCAAGAGTCGGCGAGTACATACAATCAACCTGCCGTCCTGGGTCAGGTCGAGGCCTTTATTATCGGGTAAGCCCTGATTCTTTAGTCTCTCCCAAGACCAGGCGAACGACTCACGGTTTATTCTAGGACATCACTTTTGCGGTGTTTCGAAATGAGGATGGAAGGGCAGAGTTTGCCATGCAGGTTGTACGAGACGCAAAAAACATGACATTTAAGCCAGATAAAAGGTGACGTTCTACTATTTAACACCTTGAAGCCATTTCCCAAAGACTAATCGTGAAATAGGCCAGAGCACTCATTGCATGAAGGTTTACAACCTCGACCGCTCTTTTGTAATCCGATCCTTACGTATCTCGCCAAATTCATCGCAAAAAGGGTCTTCAGAGATTACAAGACGATGGATGCACTTCTTAGTCTCGAGCCGACCGGAGATGAGATGTTCCAACTCCATTGGGATCCAGAGGTCCTTGATCTGCCCTTCTTCCAGAAAGATGATGGAGAGATCGACACGGCAAACACACTCAGTAAACGTGTGAGAGAGTTGGGCTTTCGTTCGGGATATGAGCTCCCGCCTACAATCCATGATTTTAGAGCCGAAGGTCTATTTCTTATTGGTATGCTTCACGTACTAATTGGGAGGATGTGTCTTCAAAACTAACGTGTTCTTAGATAAGCTCTATTCAACGGCTCAGAGGATGAAGCATGGCGGCCATACCGATGAGAACACTCATCGTGATCATTATGCACCTAACAACGCTGGAACTGACGGCCAAGGAAGCTACTTCGGCGATAAGCTACGTAGTATTGTTAACGACAGATTTCGGTCCATGACCTTGTGTCGCAATCCTGAACTTTGGCAGTCTCTTCCGGCAGAAAAACAGCATGAACTTGAAAGTAGCCCAGAATTTACAGCCATCGAACAGGAGCTGGAAGCTCTGTCTCTAGATACTAGGGACGACTCGGCTGTCACGGATCGACGAAAGGACTTACGTGCAGAGAAAAGAAAGCTTATTGCTGAAGAGCTCCGCAAGAGCCGGAAACTCCAGCCGAGCAGAATTCCTTCCACCAAAGGCGAAAACCACTTGATCGGGTATCACCAGACTATATTTTCCCGCGTCCGCGGCTTGATGCCAGAACGCGACCGCTTGGCATCTAGTTTGTTTACCGTCGCTTCTATTCGTAGTGAAGAAGGCCGAGCAGTCCTCCGTGATATGATCGCGCTCTATCAGCAAGAGACTGAAGTAGCGGTTCGTCCGGGCTTGGAACCGGAGAAGTGCCTTTGCTTGCCGACAGAGTCTAAGAGGAAGATTAATAGGTTCGTATACTCCTTAAAACCTTTTTCAGTGCTCGTATAATACAAAGTGCTAATGTTACATTTTTGAATAGTAAACCGGCTGCCCAGAGATGGAGGCATATCTATGGCTGTTATAGAAAGAGCCTTAGAGCCACCTGTGGATTTGCAGAAATGTGCTTCTTCTGTAGCGAATGGGTTACGGGAAAAGGCGAGTGGGAGAACCACTGCCAGGTTCACTTGGACGGCCATAAACCTCTACCGGCTCAGTGTGATCCGCTCTTCCACGGCGGGACCCTAGCTTCGCCTGGCATATGTCCCTTCTGTCAGGACGATACGACGCTTTCAGCTGCTGAACGAATGCACCAGTTCCATGACAGGGCCGAATGGAGAGATCATATTTCCGACCACTTTGGAATCTTCGAAAAATATGTTGGAAGTCTGCATGAGGGAACATCACCTAAATGCCCAATCCCAAAGTTACACTGTCCCGACGCTTTCGTATCAGCGCAACAGGTGAAATTTCACCTTCAGAACAACCATGGTGCTGAATTCGTCAAGAGAATGAAGAAATCTCGGCCCCTAGATGAAGTAGACGCCAGATGGTCTAAAACTAAGAGGGTCAGAAGCGTTATTAAGCGCGAACCAGATGTTGGAGAATGCTCCAAACCAGCATACGAATTTGTATACCAGACGGCGGAACAGTGGTGTCGAAAGAGCCATAATGCCTCGAATCCAGCAGCTATTCGTTCTGCTCCTTCAAGTACGCTATCAACTGCTCCTTCGACAGCTCCATCAACGCCCCCTTCACTCAATTCGAGGGCTTCAACGCCAATAACTGACGCATGCGGGAGTGCAACTCATATGCCAGTGTCACAAATTCCTAATGACGCTAATGGCAATATTGACCCACTCCTTCTTTCTATGCCAGATACCGCCGCACCTGTCGGAGAAAACACAACTCGCTCATCGCCACGTCCAAGCTTTACTATTACTTCCCGTGAATCGAACACCGTGACGGAATCTTCTGAGGTGTGCAACATAGGGTCGGAATATGATACGATTGAAGTAGAAGGCCTTACAGACTTCGGCGAAGAGTCTCAAGCAATAGAGGCTGGTGAGTCTCTTACACATGTTGCCACAGCTCCGAGTATGTGTTAATAACACCGATATTTCGGAGACTTGAGTCTGACTAAAATATAGGAGCTTTTATTACCCCAGCGGACGACAGTGACTGGTGGCTGGACCTTTCGACTATCAGAGACACTCTACCCGGCGAGAAGCCATCAGTGGAGTCAACTGATGTTCTGACCTATGAAGATATAGCTACTGAGAAAGGAGGGCGCAAATGCTTTAATGAAGATTTTGTGTTTGTCGGCGACTCGTTAGATCCAGGTAACCGAGACTGCTTATTCAATCTTTGTACCGTTTACTCATCACAAACTAGATCTACGGAATATTCTTGATCGCGAAGAGCTACCCGACTCACATATCAGTGGAGCCCACAATAGTCCTGGTAACGGCTCTGCAGAAGGCATACCTACTTCTCATCAAGGCCCAGAATATCAGCAGCTCAGCGAACAAGCTGTTCAGGAAAATAGGCCATCCGCTGTGGACCCCGAGGATAACCAGTTCGAAGTTGAGCGAGTTATAGATGATCAAGTTGTCCCGGTTGGTCGAGGGAGGCGGAAGAAGATGATTACCCAATACTGGGTCAAGTGGAAAGGATATCCAGAAGATGATAATACCTGGGTTAATGAGGCTGATATGCACGAGGATCTCATTAAGGCCTATATGGCAGGAAAGAGCTCAGATTGAAGTTATATCACATGCAAGGTCACATGAAGGCACTGTCTCGGTCGTTTCAGTACTGTTTGTCGTGTTTTATATGTATATAGTTATGTTCTCCGTCTTTCTTAGATAAATCAATCGATTCTCGACCACTACTGCGGGCTTTGATGCACTAGTTGGCAAGGTTCAAAGAGTTGATCGCATTCTTTTGAGAAATAATCGTTTCTGAATCTAAAACCATTTAATTTTCTATCGCTCAGCCTCGGATCTATGGGGATTTACTTTCGAGGTTTCCTTTTTATGTTGGGGGGGGGGTTCAATGCAATTGTCACGGTAGTCAATTGCTTCATAGACTCATTTTGGAAGGCGGAGATGGTGGTGAAGATTAGGTCAATCATCCCGTCGGCAGAACGCCTCATCTGGTCGAGAGATTGTGTGAATAGGACACAATGGTCTTTGACATCTGCAAAGTAAGTTTGAGCCGTGGGACTGATCTTCACGCTGGAGACGGCTCTCTTGGCCTGGCTGGGGCCGACGTCGCCGATAGTGTTGATCTTGTGGTCGCGAAGAGAGTTGATGAGGTTCACGATCGGAAGAACCAAATTGCGCATGGAGGTGATCTCGCTCATAATTATGTACAAGCCGGTTACGTGTGTCATACTCGGTTGGGTTAAGACATCAAGTTCCAGCTCGCCGATAACATCTTGATAAGCGTTGGTGACGGGGATAGCAAGATCGACGATGGCATCAGTGATAGCTTGAGTGATCATAGAAGCGTCACATGATCGCCTGAGAATGGTATCCGCAGTGCTCAGACGGCTGAGAATAGGGAGCTCAATGTCATCAGCGGAAGATTCGAAAAACGATATGACGGTATTATCTGGAAAAGATATCAGTGGTTGAAAGCGCTGTGGGTGATTGTAGCACTTACCAGCTGTAAGAAATATCGAGACCTGCTCGGCGCTGACAGCTAGCCTCTTCTTTGTAAGTGCTGAGTGTGCCTCCATAAAGGCCATTCGCTCTTTCTTCGGGCCTCCATGATACCTTTGGAGCGTCCTCAGTTTCTCGACACCCACGCTGGGTATTCCGTTTGTATGCGCTGGAATATGTCCGTTCGTTGGATCATGCGCACCCGCTGTGAAATTAACTGGCTCCGAATCGTCTCGATTGCCCGATTTTCCCTTGGTGCTTGAGTATATCTTCTGTATCATCTTCGAGAAGCGTCCTCGTTTGTGCCTCTTTCTGCCTTCTCCAACACTGTTTGGCGACTCATCGTCCGAATCAAAGTCGCTGTCTTCCTCATCTGGAAGGAGATGCACTAGCTTCTGCAGCGTCAATACAATATAAGTGTGGTCCGCATACCTTTAGCACCCGAGTCTCTGACTGACACAAAACCAGGGATCCTCTCACCAATCAGCTTTCGTCCGATTATTCGTATTGACCAGATCTTCAATTGCCAACTTGTGCAGCTTCTTGTACTTCCCTAGTTAATCCATCGACACCTGATCCAATCCTCTTGATCTTCTTGCAGGAAGTCTATGAGCTGTGCGTTATCCATATCACGCATGCGCATGTCCTCCTCACTGAAGTCCACGACAGTGATCTGACATTCCTCGTGCAGAGTGGGCGTATGAGGCCTGCCGCCATTAGGTTTCGAGGGATCGAGTCCTGGTTCTTGGCCCGGATGCCAATTCAATTGCGTTAGGTTCTCATTTACTGTTTTGAAGGTGTTGGAGCGGGTCACTCGTCGCTTGAGGATCGGTGCAGGAGGGAGATTGGAGATGTCAGGTTCGGAGTGGATGTAATGCGCCGCTCCAAGGCGAGATTGATCATTCGGGTCTGAAGGTGTTGCTTCGATGTCGTAGTGCACATTGCGAGTCGGTGAAGCCATTGCAGAGGTCGAAGAGAAGTCTCAATGATCGGACATGATTCGATTAGCAAGACGGAAGATTGAGGAGCTCCATGGTGAAGATAGGGCGCCAAAAGCAGGGAGCGATGTTTCTGCTGGCTGCTCAGTCGCCAGGCGCCAAAGATTACCTGGGCCTACGGCAAATCATCGGGATTCGGCGGGAGCGACAATTGACGCGACCTTCACCTTCCACTTTTGCCTTCTTCAGCCAAAAACTCGAAAAGCTTTCAACCACTATGCATTTGGTAAGAAATCTATGACTGTGGCACTGCATTAGAGTTGCGCAACTGTATCGCTATGGTTAAAAGATCAGACCATCGCCCTCACGTCCCAGCCATTGGAGCAGAAGAGCCCCAGCCAACGGGTCTTCTCGCACGTTTCAGTTATGATATCTTTAAGTTCTGGAAAGGCCGAGTCAGCATTATCGTTCCACTCGATACATATAGAGACCATTTAGGTACGCACTCCAGATGATCAGAAATTCCTATCTAGATCTATATTCTTCTCTTTGTTCTCGTAGAGTCATCACTTTGCCTATTTCCCTAGTTAGGTCTCCACAACGTAAATGAAACCACTAATAATTACTCGCAGCCCTTGAACGAACGTTCCTTAGCCATCTCAGAACCTCGCGAGCTCTATCGATGATGGGCATTACAGTTGCGCAAATCTTGTAAGCACATTCAACAGAAATTGCTTAGCGCCTCATCAAGGATATGTATACTCACGGCCCAAACAGTCGACTTCAACACTCCCCCACCCCAGATGCACGCTTTGGAGACTATGTACTTGGAAAGCCATTGTCCTATATTTGCCAAGGACCGGCAATCTGTACTTTGCTGAATGGAGCATTCAGAACTAGGAGAACGCAAAATGCGCTTGTTAGGAGCAAGTCGATCTCGGGAGGCTTCGAGATTACCCTTTTATCAACAGGAATCTTCCTCGTGAGTCTATGTAAACAGCAATTTTTCGGAGGACGTCCTTTTAACCAATCCCCCGCAGGTTTTGGCGACTTTCTTTGTGCTGATCGTAGTCGATATTGGAAATGGTGGTTGACGTCTCTTGTATGCTCAAATATTCAAAGACAGGCATGGAAACCAATTCCTCATCCAACTCTCATCAATTTTTCAAAATTGACTATAGCTTGTTCAACAGAAACCATTCCTTCCATTCGCCATCTATGCCGACTGTTTTGATGGTGTTCATGGCACCCCCCTCCGTAATAATTGCTTTCCTCGAGACGACCATCTCGACCTCTTTATACGAGATACCTAAGACCAAACTTGCACATATCTTGTTGATACTTCCAACACTCAGGATGTGATCCTTACCAGGCTTACCATCCCAGTCCAGTTCAATGCAGCAGTTGTCACAGATAGTTAATAGCCTCATCTATGGCGTGTTCCGTTTTAGCAGCTTGTTCTTGTCCTTCCATGCTGCTGTGTATACTCTTCTCACGGCCAGAGTCGAGGAAGACAGCTTGTACTGGTAGGTTCGAATCCTACGGCTACCAACCCATCATGCTCAAGATAACAGCGTGGCTAGTAGGACGATGGATTTGCGAGTGGCGACGGCAACCTCGAAAGCGACTGCGACTCGATCTCGAATTGTCCTTAGGGCCTGACAGTTCACGCACGGCTCTGGTCATAGTGGCAGATGGGACTGTGCTGGGGACCGATGACGGCGGTGATCAGCATATGAGGAAGGTGGCTGCAATGAAGAGCTCAGATGCTGTAACATTATACTTACACAGTACAATACAACAAACACACAGCACACACAATTCTGTGGATCTGGGAGAGCATCACCACTTCCTGCAACTGCAGTCCAGTCACAAACAGAGCACTTCTGTCAACGGATATGTATACAAGTATATGCGTAGATAGAAACCAGACCACGCGCAGGAAGGTGATCACTGGTCATGCTGAGGCATGGTGAAGTAGGGTGCGTTGCATGAGTCCAATACACCTTGGTGGTTTAGCCAACCTGCGTTTCTCCGGCATAGCCACCATATAGGAGGCTGGAACCGTGTATGAACGCATAAATCAATCAATCAATCAATCTGCTTGGAAATTGTCCCTCGGCCCTGAGTCGTCACGCTGAGAGCCTGAAGTAGTGTTCTCTCCAGGCACAAATCTTGACTGATCTTGGCAATGAGTTCCTCAAATGTCTACTCGTATATTGATTTATTTCTATCTTGCAAGAAGGTACCACATCCCCTACATCACTGACGATACGTAAATGCACATGTTTGGTATCAAAAAATGGAGTTTTCAGTCGGTAGTCTGTCCAATATAGTACAGTAGTGCGATGAGTTGCAAAAGCTACAACCACCATATTTACATTGCTGATTGAATATTCAGAGTGTTGACACTTATGCGTGTTTTAGCAGACAACGAGCGTCTCATCTTAGCAGATCAGATCTCACCTGGAGGGAAGAGGAACAAGGACAGGCATTAGACTCAACAAAAAACGTGAAGATGCCAATAACAGTTGACCCTAACAGTATAAGCTGAAACTAACCCTGATTCCAGCCGTGTCCTCCTTCGTACCCTCCATGGCCACCTCGATTCCCACCATGCCCGCCTCGGTACCCTTCATGGCCACCTCGATTCCCGCCGTATCCTCCCTCGTAGCCTCCATGGCCACCTCGATTCCCACCATACCCGCCTTGGTACCCTTCATGGCCACCTCGATTCCCGCCGTACCCGCCTTCGTACCCTCCATGGCCACCTCGATTCCCACCATACCCGCCTTGGTACCCTTCATGGCCACCTCGATTCCCACCATACCCGCCTTGGTACCCTTCATGGCCGCCTCGATTCTCACCATACCCGCCTTGGTACCCTTCATGGCCACCTCGGTACCCACCGTATCCTCCCTCGTAGCCTCCATGGCCGCCTCGATTCTCACCATACCCGCCTTGGTACCCTTCATGGCCACCTCGATTCCCACCAAAGCCTCCTTGATTTACATTATGTGCCCCTTCATTGTCTCCCGTTTGGTTCTGATAATCTTGAGGATGCTTCTGACCGGTCACAGCGTCGGTAAACTTGTGTAGGAGCCCAGATGAAGGTTGCTGCGACCCTGTCGACTGCTTTTGCCCAGAAATCTGGTCAGTGATTTTGCTGAGAATGCCCGACATCTGGAAGGAGATGTTGAGGGAACTGTGGACGATAATGTTGGTTTTCACAACGGAATATTCTTCAGAGAGGAATGGTGACTTGTGGATAGAATAGAAGGTGTTTTACTTTTACAGAAGCAGATTCTTGGCGAGCGGCTGCGCCACGAATGAGGCGGTGAGGGATTAATGTTCGCTTATGTCATATGAAGCACGTTGTAATTTTTCATCCCCTGAGATAACGTTCCTTTCCCAACTTTTGCTCATTATCGGCCATGTCCTCCCAATTATCTCGATCGCAACGTTTAATGATTATCATAGGCATATCGTTCTCATTCTTCGTTGCAGAGATTTCAGGTATGTTAATTGACGAAAGGAAAACTCATTTTGTCCACTGGCTAATTAGCAATGCGCTCTCAGTCGGGTTTTATACTCACTCACTCGCTCTCGTCGCTGATGCATTTCACTATGTATGTCTGGATCTGCGAATCAACTTGGTTGGATTTGTTGGCTAAACCCTACGAGATGAATGATTTAGTTGGATTTATCGTTGCTCTTGTTGCACTCAGGGTAAATCGGCTTCAATTCCTACCTATTATGCTCACCAACACGCTCAATCCAGATCTCGCAACGCGACAACACCCCTAAAGCGCTGTCATTTGGTTGGCAAAGGGCACAGCTTCTAGGCGCCTTCTTCAATGGCGTTTTTCTCCTGGCACTCGGTGTTAGCATCTTTCTACAGTCAATAGAGCGATTTGTGTCTCTTCAAAGTATACCTACCATCTCTGCTATGTTTACACAACTAATTCAATATTCAGAGGTCGAAAATCCAATGCTGATTTTAATGATGGGATGTGTTGGTCTTACTTTGAACATCATCAGTGTTATATTCCTCCATGGTATGAAATTACTACACTCTCCCACAGGCAGCGCGAAGCTGAAGCAAAAACCCTTAGAACATCACCACGACCACGAAGGCACGAACGAGCTTCCAGCTGCTGCCGAAACTGATAACAACATCGAGCTTTCTACGCTGCAAGACGTAAGTGCTATGCTCCTCGACATCTAAAATATTTCAAGATTACGCTAACACGTACTAGACAACGCATCCCCATCAAGATCATCGCCATCAAGTAATCGAACCGAAAGGAAAGGGCCACGATCTTGGTATGATGGGTGTCCTAGTACACTTGATTGGAGATGCCATCAACAATATAGGTGTTATTATTGCAGCTGCAGTGATATGGAAAGCCAAATACGAGGGGAGATTCTACGCCGATCCCGGGGTCAGTATGGGTATCGCGATAATGATCCTGCTTTCAGCATTACCTCTTGGTAAGTTATATCTTTTGTCACTATTTTGCCAATTGCTCACAAGCTGGCCTTTAGTCAGAAATAGCGGTACGATCTTGCTCGAGAGCGTGCCGCTCGGCGTTAACCTTGACGATGTAAAACACGATCTCGAAAAGGTAGTTTAAGCCTAAAACGCCTTACAATCAAATCTACAACTACTAAAGCCATGCAGGTTGAAGGAGTCGTATCCATACACGAGTTGCACGCGTGGCGTTTGAGCCAGAACAAGGCTCTGGCATCGGCTCATGTCCTTACTTCCGACGATTCGCTCACAAGTTTTATGAATCAGGCACGGCTTATCAACGAGTGCCTACATGCTTATGGAATCCATTCTACTACGCTTCAACCCGAGCTTGCAACGACTATCGGAGTCGACGGGGGTAGAGAATTGCATGGTCTGCGTCAGCGACCAGTCAAAACTGCCAGTTGTCAAATCAGTTGCGGGGGTCTCTGCGAAGACTTGACATGTTGTGGCTAAGAGGATTATAATGTCTCAACAAAGCCGTTCAAGGCGTGCCCGAGGGTGTTGCTTCACACAGAATGGCCACATTACGTGGATGGTAAGTGTAAAGAGCAATCATTGAGGTCGTTAGAATATGTAAATAACAATGTATACTGAGCTCCTGAAGAACGTCCCCCCGCTGCCTTCTCGCTTCCTATACTTGTGCTGCAATTATCCAAGCCATCCGGGATCGCCGACAATGATGTACCGGGATAGGAGAAGGCAGCGACAGCGATGATGACGTATACAGTAACGCAGAGTGCCCCCTCAATTGCTCTTCAACGATTGCCAGGATCATGAAAATGATCTCAAAAAGCTCGAAGTTAAGGTTCATTGTCTTGCCAAGCCCCCATCCCACGATGACCACTAGAGGGGTATTGAAGAGAGCAGTCTGGATGGTCGCGCCTAGGACATGAGGCAAGGCACAAGCTTCGTTGATGGCTGTAAATGCTCAGCGGCCTTCTCAAGGGGGACAAGAATAGGACCGCATTAACTCGTTATGGCATAGATCATCTCTTGGCGCTTCTCTCTCCGAACCAGCGGAGAGTCGAAGCGATTCTTTGTTCTGGTCGGCCATCCTCCACCAGAAGTATTCCAGCAGCTCATCAGAGACTCCTCGTATCTTGTCCTCACGGACACTGCATCGCACCCTAGATTATCCAGACTCACGACACGATGGCGTGGTCAAGATCTAATCGAATTTCGGTCATGTTGGCTATTGACGCGGCCTTCTTCCTATTGGAGCTAGGTGTTGGCATGGCTGTGGGCTCTCTGGCTCTTATGGCAGATGCCTTTCATATGGTAAGATGAGACGGCACTCTTGCGTTGAGAACGTGTGCTATACTAACAGCGCGTTAGCTCAACGACATCATCTCCCTCGTTGTTGGCTTGTGGGCTGTAAAAGCTGCTCAGAGACCACGGTCTGACAAATACTCATTCGGGGTATGTACGAGGTCTGCTCCATGGATAATCTCAGTGCAATGCTAATCTCTTCCTGAAGTGGCTAAGAGCAGAGATTCTTGGCGCCTTCTTCAATGCCGTCTTCCTCATTGCCCTCTGTCTCTCCATCATCCTCGAAGCAATCACTCGTCTCCTCGATCCTCCCGAGATCAGCAACTCCAAACTCATCCTTATCGTTGGCTCGTTGGGGCTTGCTTCAAACCTTGCGGGGTTCTTTGTATTAGGAGGGCACTCTCACGGGGAAACAGAGCACGATGACCCTGTTGACGATGTCCGCACTGTGGAGGAAGGATACGGCGGGCATACTGGCGCAATTGAAGCAGAGTATTCATGTAAGCTATAAAAGGACAGCCGTCTCGAAATGTTGATCCCTAACGCTAACGTGGGATACAAACAGTTACGCCGTCACAGATCCGGGTCGTTTCCTCGAGTAACACGGGTGCGAATTCGAATATACACAGACGACGAAGAAGTAAACTCGGAGGCATCGTGGATGGGAGCATGTATCCAGCAAGCTTCAGAGAAGGAATTATTCGCGCCAGCAAGTCTACTTCCAGTGGACCTGGAACTGCCACTGTTTTGGACGAGTCCGAAGACGATACCGCAGAAGAGCCTTCCGAAACTTCTCCACTTGTGAAGAGCAAAAGTGGCAGCCCTTCCCAGAAGCGCCGCAACACGGATAGCCGATCCCGTAAAGGATCTCGGTCGGAGGCTGCGCATAGCAACCACAACCACAGCAAGCCCGCGAAGAAAGCAAACGGCGGTACTGATATGGGCACCAGTGCGATGATCTTACATGTCATTGGAGATGCTCTCGGCAATGTGGGTGTGATTGCATCGGCGCTCATTATCTGGCTTACTCCATGGTCTGGCCGGTTCTACGCCGATCCTGCTGTCTCCCTATTCATTGCTGTCATCATCTTGAAGACGACCATACCCTTGACTACCGCCAGCGCCAAGATACTGTTACAAGGTACCCCGGATCATCTTGACATCAATAATATCAAAGATGATATTCAAGAGATCCCAGGAGTTGTCAACTGTCACCATATCCACTTGTGGCAGTTGAGCGAGACCCAACCAGTTGCGTCCCTTCACCTTCAACTCGATTTCCCTATTGAAGAAGGTGGGGTTGCTGAGAGATATATGATACTAGCAAAGGCGGTCCGAAAATGTCTGCATGGTTATGGGATACATAGCGCGACTGTTCAGCCTGAGTTTTGCTTGGACGATCAACACCACCACGCAGACCAAGCGTCCCCATCTGCCAGCCTCGACGGCTCCCAGTCACTGCGGAAGGTTGGTGGAATGAATGAAGATGCATGTCTGATCGGATGTGCGGATGACTGCAAGGAGAGCACCTGTTTCTAGCTTAAATTTAGTAGTGAGCTTCGTGGGGACACCAGTTGAGTTCTTTGACATAATTTTATACAACTTTGTAGCATTGTGGTATATCCATTATTTCCTAGGACCCATCCTCTACTTTACAAGCTAATGTAGCCCCGATCCCTCTCCATACACAAATATGACCTGGTAATCCTTCTCAATCCCCAAAATGACCTCTAAAACAATCGTCGTGCGTTTGGTTCCTCTATATCTGCTGCCTGTCAGGCAGACACTGGTTGATGCATAGACAGAAGTTCAATGTCATCCTGGGCCATTGTTAATGCGCTATTCCCTTTCCATCTTCTGCAGATATACTGCTCTCGCTAACACCTACATTGTTGCTCGCCGGTCTCTCGGTATGTCCGTTCTCCATGTCCATTTCGGTTATAGATACCGATTCCCTCGTCGTCCTGTCGTCCTTGTACCCAGCGTAGTTCCCGACACCAACACCCGCCCAGAAACTCCTTTCTCGGGATCGTGGACCCCAGGACCAACCGGCACCCCGACTGATGGGTAGATGATAGTAGCGGAATGCGAAAACGGAACTGATCAGCCCGATTCCGTACCCAAACAAGATATCGAAGCCATGATGTCTGAAATCGGAATATCGAGTGGCGGAAATGTAGATTGAGGCGAACCATGGGACAATCGCAAACGCGAGGAGGTATACGGGGGGAGCCGCTCCTTGATTTCGTGCAGCTACGGCAGAGTCATTGTGGCCTGAAGGTTGAAATGATGACTGGGGCATAGAGAGATCCTTGTCGCCTTTCGCTTCAAGGTTTTTCTTCTGCTGAAGTCGTGAAGGGAATGCGGAGAAACGAGATTCATCAGAGCTGTACATACTGATGGGTAGGAAGGGTATGGTGAGCGCGAGTTTTGAGGCGATAATTAGACTGAGGTAGATTAGACCGCCTGCGGCAAAGGATGCGTGTCCACTGGGGTAACTCATGAATCCATCATTCAACATTGGTGTGTCTGGGTTCTTGCAAATTGATGCAGAGTAGAGAAGGAACTCCGAGCTGATATTGGCGAAGCCTCCAATAACGTAGTCATCTTTGTTCTCAAAATCGGCCTGGCATCTTGAGAGGAGATCTGGTCGAGGTTTTCCAAACAGATTCTTCATCCCTTGTGTGATAATGAAAGAAAATGCTAACGACAGTGCCAATCCTAGCCATCCTGTATGCCACTCCCACAACTTCCTCTGCCAGATTAATCGTTTTGGTGTTGACCTTGGAACAGTCGGTCCAGGGACAAGCAGGAGGCACATCACCATGATAATGGCTGCGGGAGCCACGCAGGCAATAATGCCTAAAGACCATGTTGGTATCTTTTCATTTGTGACGAAGGGGAAACTGATTTCGGGATTGGTGATTGAGAATGGCCGTTTATTTGGCGGTAACTTTGCGAAGACGGCTCCAACAGCGGCGGTCGCGATGATTATGACCCAGTCAAAGGCATAGGAGAGGACGACAGCTGTTGATACCCTGCCGCCATAGGCGCGAGATCTCATGTGTTGGCGCATTATTCTCGTTATTGCTGTTAAAGTCGAAGGTCTTGAGAGCCTCCAATCTGATAAAATTTGAGCGACTTCTAAGACATGCTCCTTAGAGACCATTCGCAAGTGAAGTAATCAAGGCGATTGCGCGTCTCTAAAGTCTTGGAGCCTCGAAGTATCAAGGCAAACTTGAAAGGCGATTTCAGAGTTGCCCCTCATGGCACCGAAAGCTCGCCCTGTTAGGCTCTCGACCTACCTTTCCTCCACCCAAATGATTACGCGTCCTTTCTTGGCACTCACGTGACGTTCATTTGGCAGTTTTCTTCCTAGTTCCCAGATTTGGAAAATAAAATTATATATACCTTCTAACCCCAACGCCAGAAACTGCTTTATCTATCCAGGATATCTGCGCACCACAACCGTACCCTACTTGCTAGACTAACCTCACCTTCACGACCACTGCAGCCATAATGCCCCAAGGAGAGAATGAGCCCTCTGTATCCCCGCCCTCTAGGTGTACCGACGCTTGTTGTTCAGAGACTGTAACCACCGAACCGCTGGCCGTCGAGAACGATGGATGCTGTGGGGCTGAGCATGCTCCTCAGACATCTGTCAAAATTGCTTGCTGCTCAGACTCTCCAACACCCCAGCAGCCGGATCTCAAGAGCGCCTCGGGACTTCCTGCCACTGGTTGTTGCGGAGACGTTGGAACAACGGCCGCGGCGGGATGCGATGGTAAGCCTATACGGCGACTATCTTTTCATAGTAGATTGCTAATGTGTCCCCGGCTAGAGAAGTGTATCGAGACCGCGGCCGCGATTGAATGCGAAGCCGCGTGCGAAAAGGAGGCCAATAATGGTGCGTTCCTTTATCCTTTTCTTGCCAATTAGATTCCATGCTAATAGAGATGCGTTCAGCAGAGAAAGATGGTGCCTGTGACAGCGGTTGCACTGCAGATACAAAGGTGGATAAAGCCACCAAATCGGGAGGCTGTTGTGACCATGTACTCGATCATGACGAGCACTCCAGCGACGGTCTTTCTAAACACAATTATACTGGCCACAATTCCACGTTGGACAGCAAACACCACATCGGCCACCACGTCCACTCTTATACCTCTGGCTCTTCCAAAGGCAACAAGCACCAGCACGATCACGGAGAGGATGGTCGACACCTGGGAAAGGCTTGCAGTACCCATCTTCATGCGGCTTTTGAGAAGTACACCTCTTACCTCGAATCCGCCCGATGCATCTGCAAGAGTGTCCTATCTAGCCATGTGGATACGTGTTGTGGCAAGTCAACAAGCACTTCAGCTTCGGCACGCAAAGATAGAGCAGCACAGTCTACAGCACAATCTACTAGCAGAGATTCTCCAAACAAGGATTCCAATACGCTTTCTGCCCGCCGTGGCATGAAGCAGTCAAGTGTTCCGCATGGCAGCTCTAAGTCTGACGACTGCCACAGTCATCGTTTCTCAGATGGCTGCCACCCAATGCTTGATGAAATAGTTCCCGCTCCAGGTGGGGTATCCACTCAAGTCGACCCCGAGAAGGCAGCGGCGCGCGAGCATGTACTTCTCACTGTGGGTGGAATGGATTGTTCAGGTTGCGCCAACAAGATGACTCGTAGTCTCAACTCCATGGCTGGCATCTCCAATGTCCAAGTTGTCTTCGTCACCGGCATGGCCGAGTTTGATCTCGACTCTAAGGTTGTTGCAGTAGAAGATGTGATTCGCAGAGCCGAGCGAGCCACAGGACTTCACTGTTCTCGGGTCATCACAGACAATCAAACCCTTGATGTCCTCATGGATGTCGATGCGGCGAAGCAATTCTCCTACAACACACCCCTTGGCGTGACGGCATGTGAGGCACTTGACAAAAAGACTTATCGGATTACATTCGATCCAACTATCATTGGGGCCAGATCAGTGCTCTCCTTCGCAGATGGGGCCACACTTGCTAGTCCGGGACAGGATGGAGCCTGGTCAAAGGGACGACTTAGACTCTTCAAGATGTCCTTCAGCACTATTTGCGCCACTATCTTGACCCTTCCAGTCGTCGTACTTGCGTGGTCTAACACCCCCGTACCCTACAGCACTCGCTCAATTGTCTCCTTGGTTCTTGCGACCTTCGTGCAGGCCCTTGCAATTCCTGAGTTCTACTCTAAAGCAATCAAATCGCTACTTTACAACGGTGTTATCGAAATGGACATGCTCGTCGTCATCAGTATTTCTGCTGCATACGGCTATTCGGTCGTTGCCTTTGGACTCACCCATGCCCAATATTCGTTGGAAACAAAGGAGTTCTTCGAAACCAGTACTTTGTTGATTACTCTTGTTCTGTTCGGGCGACTGGTTGCAGCGATTGCCAGAATGAAAGCCGTTGCTGCAGTTTCGTTGAGATCGTTGCAGGTCGAGAAGGCACTACTTGTTGAGCCTTCTGGAAACACTGTCGAGCTTGATGCTCGACTGCTTCAGTTCGGCGATACAATCTCCATCCCGCCACATTCACAGATCGTCACAGACGCCGAGATCATTCACGGTTCCAGCGCGGTGGACGAGTCCATGATTACTGGCGAAAGTGTACCAGTCTCGAGAGGTGTTGGGGAATGCATCATTGCAGGAACCATCAATGGTCCCGGTACATTGACAGCTCGGCTCACTCGTCTCCCAGGCAAGAACAGCATTACCGACATTGCAAATTTGGTCGAGAATGCGTACAGCTCTAAACCACGCGTTCAAAATCTAGCAGACAAAGTTGCAAGTTGGTTCATTCCTACCGTCACTGCAGTTTCAGTCATCGTATTCATAACCTGGATTGTGGTAGGGTTGAAACTTCGTGGCAAAAATGGTGGAGGAGCTGTGGGCCTGGCTATTACCTATGGAATTGCGGTCCTCGCGGTCTCTTGCCCGTGTGCGTTGGGTCTGGCTGTACCAATGGTGTTGGTCGTTGCTGGAGGCGTCGCTGCTCGAGCCGGCATCATTATCAAGCAAGCCGATGCCACTGAGAGGGGCCACAAAGTTACCGATGTTGTCTTCGACAAGACAGGTACCCTCACCAAGGGCGACCTCGAAGTCGTTCTCGAGGAAATTATGACTCCGTCTTTGTCTTCATCCAGAGTCTTCTCAATCGTGAAGTCTTTGGTTCGAGACAATGGGCATCCCGTCTCGCTTGCAGTAGCCTCCGTCTTACAAAATAAGGAAGGCCCTCCCATGGACCTGGATGACGTCCAATCAATTCCCGGTGCAGGGATTTCTGCGAGCTGGAACGGTTCGATCGTCAAGGCTGGCAATCCGTACTGGCTTGAAATCGACCAAACCCCTGAGATTGCGCAATTGATCAGTCGAGGCATGACTCTCCTCTGTGTTACACTGGACTCGGAAATTCTCGTGGCGTTTGGCATGAAAAGCAACCTTCGCGACGAAGCACCTGCTGTTATTGAGGAGCTTAGGCGGCGAAATATTCAGACTCACATTGTCAGCGGAGATGCTCCCAAAGTCGTGGAAGACGTAGCCAGCACCGTCTCTATCTCGCTCGAAAACGTTGCTTCACGTCAATCCCCCGCAGACAAGCAGAAGTACGTACACGACTTGATGGCACAAGGCAAGGTGGTCCTCTTCTGTGGTGACGGTACCAACGACGCTGTCGCCATTGCTCAAGCTAATGTTGGAGTCCAAATCGGCTCATCGTCTGACATTACTCGAGCAACGGCCGATGTCATCTTGCTGTCTGGGCTGGAGGGCATTCTGGCCCTGATTGACGTGTCCAAGGCCGCTTTCCGTCGTATGGTATTCAACTTTGCATGGTCAGCTGTCTACAATGTTCTCGCAATCTTGCTTGCAGCTGGCGCTTTTGTGAAGGTTCGCATTGAGCCTGCCTACGCCGGACTTGGCGAGATTGTCAGCGTTGTGCCGGTCATTGTAGCGGCTCTGACTATCCCCAAAGTGAAACGGTTTGTCAAGAATTAAGATATATTCTACTCGGAGGGCCATGGGAAGCGCAAGGAGTTCTGACTGTCATTACAATGAGGCTGGGTAGTCCCGTTGCTCTACTCGGTCGGCCGCGATTTTTAAGTCGAAATGTCACTCTTTTCGTGCTGGATTGTAGTGTTTTTAAGTTTCATTTGATGGGTGGGGGTCTTGCCAACGCCCAATACCTATTCTATTCTATAGTGTTAGCTTTATTACTTACTCTTTACATATCTGAGTGTGACGTGAAGACTGGTTTCCGTTCTCGTCATGAGTCCGTCCGCAGAGACAGGCTTGGCCGTTTGCAGAAGGCGCTGACATACAGTTGCTTGGAGTTGGTCTGCAAGAGTACCCTCGTAACGCAATACCATGATGTAACGATACTAGCTATACCCCGATGGTGTAGCTTGCGTTGGGTGGGTTCTGAAGAGAGATAGAGATATCACAGTCGAATGCTTTCAAGTATGTTACTAAGTATGCAATAAGAATACAATTTGAGTTTGAGCACGAAGCTCCTATCTACTAAGGAAAGACCGAGTCTTATATAGAACCTTCGTGCGCCGGATCCAACTGGAGTCCTGGACCCAGTCGGATCTCCCATGGATCCCAAGGGATCCACCACGTGACTTCTCTGTGCAGTCCAGTGACTGCCGAGCCTCAGGGCCACGTGATACGTTCGTAACACATGAAGCCTCGAAGAGCGACTATAATTTGCTCTTCCGTTGGAAGGTCAAGCCGACATGACATTTGGCCCTCTGGCGCTCGTGGACACCCGGTAACGTCAAAGCCATTAACTCGTATTGTAGGGGAACTGTAGTCACCCACGAGCACCTCCACGATAGGATCAATGGGAACCCGAGCCAGACTCTTCTTGAGGGTGCTTCGCACTGACTCTACTAACGGGCAATCGGGAACGCACAGAAGTTGAACTTGAACAGTCTTTGGTTGAACCATCGTGCCAGTGTACAAAGCGAAGCAGATTCTCTGGGTTTGGGATCATGATGAAACACTGTCACCAAACTCAGGTGCACGCGGCGCCATTGGCTGGCGCGTTATCCAGCCGAGGTCGGGTTCTGGATTTCGGTGGTCAGCGCCCAGCCTTGGCAAGTCTCACCAGCCAAAACATAAAATCTTGGCTCTTACGCGTATCTTTTTCACTTGATACCTTTTAACGACGATCATGTGGATTCACGATTCGTCTCTGAAAACGCCTTGTGCCTACCCTGTACGTTATTTTTAACCCGACATTGAGCCTGGACGTGGAAAACATGATTTATTTTTACCCAGGTTCTCTGGCCCATCCTATAAACCTCATGAGATACCCCATCTCTCTCCTCTTCTTCTGCAGCTGCGCTCATATTCATTCTTGAAGAATTTCAGAAGCAAGTCTTCTTGAAGCCACTTATAATTCATAGTCCCTTTTACTACATACCTGCCAGCAATCTCTACCAACATACCTCATCACCAACCAGAAATATGCTCTACCTATCAACTATCCTCACCATCTTAGCAGCCACCTCCGTCACCTCCCTCCCTCTCAACATCAACCTCGGCGCTTTCTCGCCTGCTTCAATACCGCCCTCGCCTTCGCGACCGGTGCCCTACGAAATTGCCCTAAGGTGGAGCTTGGTACTGGTGAAGGTGGGGCATTATTGTTGGCCCTGGGGACTTTACACTATGCAAAAAAGCGTGGTCTTCCCCCAAGGAAGTATTCTGTAGCGTCTCGCACATTATAGTGTTATGGTTCTTGCGGGAAAGAGATGGACCGGAGTGCTTATGTGTTGAATTGTGACTTGACGATTCAAATTATTCTAGGAAATGAGTGACTCTTTATGCTCCTAGCCCAACGACTTTTTGCCACTAGCTGAATATCCTTATACTCCCAATACTCCTGTAGGGCGGAGCTTCGCTACATTCACCGCCCACGCAGCACGCTAACGAAGCTTGGCTCTTCAAGCCTTACCCAACCCAACAAGTACCAATAGCGAGACGTTCATCACTACAATGATCAACCATATCAGCACCGCAAAAACAGTGGTAATCCAATGATTTCTCATCTTCACACTGCCACCATCATCCGTGCTGACAGTCATATATTTGTTGCGGCAAGTGAAGTAAATCAACGGCGCTGACACAAACGGCAAGATGACACTCAATGCAATCTGCGTGCCATTAAGCGCGGCACTCAAACCATCCCGTCCCACCGCAGCAGCAATAATGATGCTAGGTGTGATGGATATCGATCGAGTGAGCAAGCGACGCAACCAGGGTGCGAGTTTCCAGTTGAGGGCGCCTTCGCTGACCATTTGACCTGCGATAGTTGCCACAATGCCTGCCGACGTGCCGCTGAGCAAGAGAGCCAGGGCGAAAATGGTGCCGGCAACGGGGGCAATGGTTGAAGATAGTAAATCGTGGATGCCGAAGAGGTCTGCGTCCTGCGCCGAACTGTTGTTGGAAAGGGAGGCGCCGGCGGTAATGAGGATAGCGCTGTTAACGAAGAGGGCAAATGTGAAGAGGGCGATTCCTAGCTCGACGATGGAGTAGCCTAGACAGTTGCGGATGGCGGGTAAGGAAGGCCGGTATTTGACGCTGTTTAGGGAGGAAGATGAAGAGTTAGAGGACAGGACGGGGAGGCGTCCTGACTTAACATCAAATTCGCGAAGACGTGCTTGTACGACTCCGCTTCCGAGATAGAGACTGTGAGGCATGACCGTCGCGCCGAGAATACCACAGCTAAGGTAGAGACTAGGAGAATCGCATGAGTATAGACCCTACTATCGACGAATTGGCGACAGTAGTAGAGAACATACCCTTGAGCTTGTACAATGGAAGAAGAAGGGATGTAACCTTTGAACACCTCCCCAACCGATACGCCTTCAATGTAAGAGAGTTGAATACAAAAGCAAATGACTACGCCTAGGACCAGTGCCATCACGAAAAACTCAAAACACCGGAGACGCCGCATAGAGCCAGCAGGGTTATAAAAAATGAGAATTATAAGAACATCGACGAGAGTGAGGGCGCATCCTGCAACCAGCGGAACTTTAATCAGAATGTTTAGCGCTATGGCCGAGCCAATCACCTAAAGGGTCATGTATGTAAGCCACAACACTCTAGAGTAGAACGCAAAACGTGGAGAACTTTACCTCGGCGATATCTGTAGCAATAATAGCGCTCTCGGCCAAGAAGTACAGGGAGTAGTTAAGCCATCTAGGCAAGTGCGCCCTGCAGTGCTCGGCAAGATTCAAACCGGTAACAGTGCCAAGTTTGATGCACAGCGACTGTAGGAAGATGGCAAAAAGGTTGGACATTAGAATAATAAACAGAAGCTTGAACCTGTAGGTAGAGCCAGCCGCGACATCGGTCGAGTAGTTGCCGGGATCAATGTATGCCACCGCTATCATGAATCCTGGGCGTTGAGGCAGTAGTCAGCTTGATAGTGAACCACATGTTAAAAGAGAACTGACCTGGTCCAATAAAACCCCCGAATTTCAGGACGGCTTGCCACACCTTCTGAGCCGCGCCTGCGGGATGATTCGGATGGTCGCGGGGAACATTGGAAAAGACTGATGCCTGATTGTCGTCTACATCGTCAGGCCCTTTCTTGCCAGCGTCAGCCGAGGCCCCTTTGCCTCCAGCACTACCTGGCGTACCCTCCCTCAGCCGACCGAATTTTTGAGCATCATGTTCGCTATCGGCGATAAACTCCCCGCGATCGTCTGGCTCGATATTTTGGTTCTCGCGACGGTCCCTCGCATTGACAATGCCGTTCAGGTCTGCGCGAGTTGTTGTGTCCCCAGACAGGCTCGAGGGGTTCTGGTTCCAGCCATCATGGTCAAGTACCTCGTCAACTCTTGAAGGGCAATTCATAGTATCGGTTTGGTTCTTGGATGTCTTGTTTCGTGAAGAGGAGAGAATGAGACTATATGTGGTTGAGTGCGGGAGAATTGTGCCTCTTGCCGGAAGTCGGTGGGCACACCGCCTTCTGGGGGTCTTGGCTCCGGGAATGGAGCATCCGGGGAAGGTGGAGTGGTGTGGGTTGATCCGTGGTTTTCCGGTGGCTCGGAATAAGCCGCCTATCTGTCGTTGGCAAACGACGATTGCATGACAAGTTGAATGCTGCCACGCCTCAGCTCCCCGGTCACGCATATCGTGTCGTAGAGTAGAGCGTTATTTGGCATGGTGAGAACATAAAATACTGCGTGATGAGGATAATATACAATATGTAACCGCCGACTCGGATGATGGAAGAGCCTGGAAGAGTTGTCAAGAGAGAACGCAAGCCTTAAGCAGTTCTTTGCCATCCGGAAGCGCTAGCAACGGGACCTCTGAATGCGATACTTCTGGTTCAATCCCACTGAAATAGCGACAATCAAGTCAACCTCGATATTCCCCCCGCATCGAACTTGCGGACATCTTCTTCATCCTTCCCAGTGACTGATTTCCTTAACCTCTGATGTTGATTTTGTTTTTTCCGGCGTAAGTCTCCGCATGAGTTCACTTTCATCGCTCGCAGGACTAACCATATAATGGTAGCTGAGATGATAAGAGCTCCTGCAGCGGTAAATCAGCATCACTGAGCCTGAAGAAATAGTAGGCGACGTACCTAGCACACCTCCAGCCACAATTGCCCTGTCCGTGCCGTCGGAATGCGGATCCTCAGTATCCACGAACAGCTCTGCACCTAGCAATGTTGTGGGAGTAGAAGCCGTTTCCGTCCCCGAGGTCGTAGAGGAGCCGGATACTGATGAGCTAGTAGGTGTTGTTTCCATATTAGCATCCAGACTATTCTGCTCCTTTGGCAAAGCTTGACCAGTCATTGAAGGTGTCGTCTCCCTAATGGCTTAGTTCAGGCAGAGGAATCCAGTGGGTATGCGCTGCGTTGAACCGAATGTAATAAGTTTCTTAGTAAGACAGCTACTCCAACTGTAAAGATATGAGAGCCTACCAACTGCAGTGCTGCAATTATATGAACTTTGTGAGGAATCTTTAGATGCAAGATAGGATGCCATCCAAACTTTGAGGTAGGTGGATTTGCTGATGTTCTGAAGCGATTGTCGCGTTTCAGGAGGTTTTAGAACCCGGCCAACTCGCACGGGTCTATGGAGGAGAATTAGGTCCTTAATTTCGGGTCCTTTATTTGAGATTTCTAAATTTAGAGATCTTCCAAATAGATTTCAAGGCGATCTGCTAAGTATTTAGAAAGAATTGAATTAAATTATTTCAAACAGTGACAGAGACCAAGGTCTTCAAGATGCTCCTACAAACTGTTCAACAGCGTACTTAGAAATCGAGCTCAAGTGAACAAGAAATGTCATCGAGAATGAATCAACGACCCCTGCGACAGAATTAGACTTTGCCCTCCCCTGGTTTTCGAGAAGGTGAGTTGCGCTGCCTCAGAATTCCATTAATGCAGCATCTAAAACACTGAAGGTCGAGGATCGCGAGACCCCCTGGTTCTCCACGTCCGCGACATCCTTCCACAATTGCATGGCCTAACCTTAGATTGCAAAGGTTTCCATCTTCTCCTTCTAGTGTTTTCCCTCCCTACGTTGCTCCTTCATTCTACCCAGCATCGCTTGCTTTCTCCGTCGAACATTTTCGACACTTCAAACTCATTTCACTGCCTGTCTAGAGGCCCTTTTGGATTTTGTTAGACGCTGGTCAACTCAACCATCTATCTAATCCGAAAATACAATCTTGCCCGTCAACAGGATAGCAGCCTCCGTCGACATGAGGGACAAAATCTTCCTGACGTATGTCATCACGGACGTACTCTTCCTGGTCTCCGGCGCACTTCTAATCATCTGTGCCTTGAAGTCCAAAGCAGAGGCTGCCAGAACACCCACAGTCAAACATGTTGCGCGAGATCTACTATTGATGCAATGTCCCTTGAACGGTCAGCATTCCCATCCCTCACTCGGTCAACCCTACTCTATACAGAATAGCGGCGGTCGGAAATGCCGTCATGGTCTTCGTCACGTTCCTAATCTCCGTACCAGCGATGATCATGCCCATGACTCGAGGCTGGCTCAAGTTCCACGGATACACGGTCGTCGTTTGCGCCCTATTCACATGGGTTATCGGCCTGGATATCTGGTTTGATACACTGACGACGAGGAAGAATCTTTCGATTGTCTGGAATGAACAACCTGCTACGCAGAGTCTGCTCCAGCAGAGGGTGCGTCCAACTGTCCTTGATCTAGCTTAGAACATGCTGACATATGACAGCTCAACTGTTGTGGCTACATGAACAGCACTTCTCCTCCATTCGTCGTTGATACTACCTGTCCGAACGCCGAGGTTGCTGCATCGATGATCGGTTGTGTCACGCCGTTTTCGCAATATGCAAACAACTTCCTGGGTACGATCTTCACTGGGGCATTCGGTATTGTGGGCATCGACGCACTTCTCATTCTTACAACAGCAATTCTGCTCAAAGACCGCAAGGAAAAGGAGAGATATCGCCATATCGATGAGAAGAGCGGAGCGCAGGGCTTCTAGGGTGATGTTGCCCCTTCTTGTTTTCCAGATTATAATGGATTTCCGGGGCAGGAATTGCGTTATCTGCCGAGCTCTTGCACCGTTGCACGATCTCCTGGCGCTAAGCCCTGTAAGATTTACCAATTCGAGAAGTTTCCCGGTTTGGGTGTGCTTCCTTAGCGCTTGAGATCCGGCTGCTGGGGTGTTGGAGAGTCTGAGCAGCAAGCAATTTTGACAGATGTCTGAGGAGCATCCTCAGCCCCACAGCATCCATCGTTCTCGACGGCCAGCGCTTCGGTGGTTACAGTCTCTACACAACAAGCGTCGGCACACCCTGACGGTGGGGATGCAGAGGACTCGAAGAAGGTGGTACTGATACCAAATCGTTTAATTTTGAAGACCGCGACGTATAACCGGCTTGTGTCGATTCACCAACAGACAGATTGGGGATATAAGGAAGCTGAATTTGTGATCCCTATGCTCCCAGCCCAACGCCCCAGCCCTGGTCAATTACTTCCGTGAGCGGCATTGCCAGTAGCGCAGTCCACCCTTATCCCATCATGACACCCTTATGCATGCAAAGTCTGGTCGGTTACTGCTCCAGTCGCATACCTCCCCACAGCCAGACTCCCAAGGAATGTACCACCGAGGACTGAGAAGAAATAGCCCACATTCATCGTCATGATAGATAGCATGCTGTTGAACGTCAGTAAAAGGGTCATGTCAGGGGGAAATGAATAAGGTAGCCTACAGCAAGTACAGTATGCCCGCAATTACCACGTCAACCGCAGCTCTCGGCCCATCAGTAGTAATGCTCCACGGCATTGTACCTTTCATATGCTTGCGCACAACCATAACATCCCCCTCGACCCCATTCTCCGTCAAGAGCGCTATCTTAGAGTCCGAATCGCTGCTAATACGCTCTTTCGTATTCTGTTTCCTTATAATAACAACATACCGTCTATCAAGCTCAGCATCGATCCAGCGCTGCTCGAGCACGGACTTGACGGCGATGAGGAAGCGGAAGATAATAGCGAGGAGTATCAGGAAGATACACGTCCCGGCATAAGCACTAATAGACATGGGCATCCACTTCAAGCAGTATAGTGGAGTGCCGGTGCCGGTAGAGAACATTGAAGATATATCCGTCATGATGGTGTTCGCTGTCCGCGAGTAGGAGATCTGAAACTTCTTTGATGGAGGGAGAAGAGGCGCTTGGATCGACATCTCGCGGTTAAAGCACAGAACAGACTGCGAAGGTGCACAAGAGCGAATATCAGCGAATAACACGGGATATGTGATGTACAGAAATGCTCTCAAACTTGCTCTGAGGCTAAACTGGATTAGGCCTCCACACCCTGTTCCGCCAGCCACAGCCCTCGCCACTAGATCGTCTTTTTCAACGTTCTAACCTTACAGCAATCGTACTGCGCGTTTTCTGCAGCCAAATAGTCATGACATGTGTTGGAACCCACAGCCCGCACAAAACTCGCACGCCGATAAGAATAAGGAATGTGCGATTTACTCTATCAGCGCGCTAAATCTGCGACACTTCTGTTTCCATACATTGCATTGCGTATCTCCTCGCATTGTCATCATCCACGCAAAAGCCACAATATTCAGTCGGCAACAAATTCAATATCTATAAAATGATCTTGGTCACCTTTACTCATCCACACCTCTCCTCTTCTTGTCATCCTC
The DNA here is from genome assembly GCA_017365405.1 of Cadophora malorum. Classification (NCBI taxonomy): domain Eukaryota; kingdom Fungi; phylum Ascomycota; class Leotiomycetes; order Helotiales; family Ploettnerulaceae; genus Cadophora; species Cadophora malorum. Next base: position 152,339 of record JAFJYH010000032.1, on the reverse strand, counting down.
CAGCCTAGGCAGAAAAGTACTAGCATTGCGCGAAATCAATCTCATCTTTCATCAGCCTCCTCAGATTAGGTTTACTCCCTCCTGCAACCATCGTCGGCGTTGCTTTACCTTGGATCATTCAGGATGATATTCACTAACTCCTCACCATCTAGCAACCTGTTCGGTCGAGTCGTTGGAGACTGTCACAAACGAATGGCACTTTATCCACAACCGCCGCCCACGGGCCGTGTCACCACAACTGTCCTGATAAACAACATCCACTGTGCCTCATGCCTCTCCTACATCCAGGAGGTCCTCGGTACATTACAGCCAGCACCGCTATCGACTACTGCGAACTATGTATCACACGAGGTTGCGATCGTCCATCTTCCCGAGCACTCTGCAAATGACATATCTCGAGCTTTATCGGATGCAGCCTTCGAGGTCCAGAGTGTGCGAACCGAGGATGAATTCGGCCATCTTATCTACGAGCAAGATGAAGTCCAGGCTCACCAAGAATGCTTGGAACAGGCTGCTCAAACGTTGAGCGAACAGGCATCAACACTCTCGTGGAGCCAGACGACAGCACACCCAAGATTGCTAGGCTCTGCCACCCACCAACTCAATGAGAAGCATATAGAGCACTGTGTTACCTGTCAAAAGTCGAACGAGAAAGTCGAGGTATCTGAGGATTTTGTAGTGGTTATCCCTGAGGTCCAAAAGTTTACGGCCACTCTCAGCATCGCCGGCATGACTTGCGCTGCATGTATCCTCTCCATCAATGAGGGGGTGCAGGAACTCCAGTTCTTGGAGGATGTCAGCGTCAGTTTACTTACGAATAGCGCAACCGTAACCTTTGCCGGTCCGAAGGATAATATCGATCAGATTGTTGAGAGAATTGAGGACAGAGGATACGGCTGTCACGTCGAGAACATAGTTGAAGTTGGTGGAGTACCGGAAGATGACGAGCAGGCGGAGAGGACAGTCATGATCAGAATAACCGGCATGTTCTGCGATCACTGCCCACAACGGGTACTTGAAGCTCTATCATCATCGTTCCCGGGACTTCTCACAATCGGCAAACCACCGTCACCCGAGGATCCCATCATCATGATCATATATCATCCCCAACAGGGCATCATTACCATCAGAGGCATACTGGCTGCGATTCTTGGCATCAACGAACAATTTAAGGCTACAATATACCACCCTCCAACGATCGAAGAGCGGTCCCGAGCTATGCAGCTCCGCGAACGTCGTCGTCTACTCCTGCGGCTTCTCCTCAGCTCCATCGTCGCTATTCCAACCTTCCTCATCGGCGTAGTCTGGACGAGCCTAGTTCCCTCTACTAACCGCGTACGAATATTCTTCCAAGGAAAGATGTGGGCCGGTGCTGACAGTCGCGCCGAGTGGGCGCTTTTCTTCCTTGCGACGCCTGTGATGTTCCTCGCGGCCGACGTCTTCCACGTCAGAGCGATCAAAGAAATCCAAGCATTGTGGGGGCGGAATAGCAAGCTCCCAATTCTCCGAAGATTCTACCGTTTCGGCAGCATGAACTTGCTCATGTCGGCCGGTACATCTGTGGCGTACTTCCCTTCGATCGCTGTGCTTGCTCTGGATTCACGAAAGACTGGAGAGCCCAACGGGAAGCTATCGACGTACTTCGACGTAGTTGTGTTCTTGACGATGTTTATCCTCGCCGGCCGTTATTTGGAAGCGTATAGCAAAGCTAAGACCGGCGATGCTGTCACGATGCTCGGAAAGCTCAGACCAACGGAAGCTCTGCTTGTGAGATCTAACCCAGACTCGGAGGATAGCCAGTTATCTCTTCCGACGACCGACGTTGCGAAAATTAATGTCGACCTTCTTGAAGTCGGAGATGTGGTTCGAGTTCTCCGCGGCGCCTCTCCACCAGCCGACGGCACTGTCGTCTTGGGCGACTCCACGTTTGACGAGAGCTCTTTGACCGGAGAGTCTCGCCCTATCACCAAGAATGCTGGCGATCAAGTCTTTGCGGGAACAGTCAACACCGGTAGACCGATCAGCGTCAGAGTCACCGAAATCTCAGGGGCGTCAATGCTCGATCAAATCGTCAAAGTCGTTCGTGAAGGCCAGACAAAACGAGCGCCAGTGGAGAGATTTGCTGATATCTTGACGGGATACTTCGTTCCTGTCATCACCCTCATTGCTATATTGACGTTTGTTATCTGGTTTGGACTCGGCCAGGGCGGGGTGCTGCCGGAGAGTTGGCGAGATGTTGATACCGGCGGCTGGGCATTCTGGGCATTGCACTTTGCCATTACAGTCTTTGTCGCCGCTTGCCCTTGCGGCATTGCACTAGCGGCTCCAACAGCGTTATTCGTAGGTTCTGGACTAGCGGCTCAACACGGAATATTGGTTAAGGGGGGCGGAGAGGCGTTTCAAGATGCTTCTGCTCTGGACGTGGTGGTCTTTGATAAGACCGGCACGCTGACGGAGGGCGGAAACCCAAGTGTTACAAATCATAATATCATGGCATCCAGTGAGGAAGAGACGAAAGTCATCTGGGCCATCACGCAAGCACTCGAAGAGTCCTCAAGTCACCCTATAGCGAAAGCAATTACTGCACTCTGTGCAGACCAGAACCGGGCCACCATCACTAACTCTAATATCGAAGAACTACCCGGTCGTGGTCTCAAAGGCACATTTACCATCCACACGTCTACTAGTGACACCCGGTACGAGGCTGCTATCGGCAGCGAAACTTTCATCTCCTTACTTGGCACTCCGATAGACAGTCACTGGTCCAACACCGCTTCCGCATGGAAAACCGCTGGGAAAAGCATCGCTGTTCTGGCACTGCGTCCTCTGTTCCTCTCAGACGGGACGGAAGCCGCTTTTAAGTTTGCTGCACAGTTTGCTACCACAGATCCTCTCCGCCCCGAAGCTTCTTTCGTGCTGTCTGCTCTTCGCGAGCAGGGGTTGAGCACTTGGATGATCTCAGGGGACAACGCAACAACCGCCATGGCGGTGGGATATCAACTCGGTATCCCAGCCACTAATATCATTGCCGGTGTTCTCCCCTCGGAGAAGGCTGACAAGATCCGCTGGCTGCAATCTTCGGCCCCTAAATGCAACGGCAAGACCGGGAGAGCGATCGTGGCCATGGTCGGGGATGGCATCAACGACTCTCCCGCCCTCACTGCCGCAGATGCAGGAGTCGCTATCGGCTCTGGCTCAGATGTCGCAATCTCGAGTGCCAAGTTCGTGCTGGTATCGTCAAATTTGCACTCCCTCTTGACTCTCATTACACTCTCGCGCACCGTTTTCCGGAGAGTCAAGTTCAACTTTGCGTGGGCATTGGTGTACAACGTGGTCTTGCTACCGATCGCAGCCGGGGTGATTTATCCAGTGCATGGGCACCCAAGACTGAACCCTGTATGGGCGAGTTTGGCCATGGCGATGAGTTCTCTGAGCGTCATCTGCTCGAGTTTGGTTATGAGGACAGGCATCCCGGTGGTCGGTTTTAGAGCAGCCAGGGAGGCAGAGCAGGGAAGGAGTGAGGCGAGGTCTCGTAGTCCAATCATACCATCATAATGCCATGATGAGATTATGGGGAATCTAATAGGGGGGATACTCTAAACGGTGTACGAACAGGTAGTAAGGACTGCGGCAAATTGCTTAAACATGTGACAATATTTTGCTTTCTTTAGAAATATTTGCTGCCTTCATTCCTGGGTTGTTCTTGATATCCGCCGTATCCTGCGTTCCCACGACCCCTTCTATGCCCTGTGTTCGCTCTCTAACCAAGATGCTCTCCTCCGTAATTCCCGTGCTTCCATATATTTCCGAGTCCACCTTCAAGGCCACGGTGACCTCTTCCGCGTTCACCTCTATAGCCACAGATGTAACCCGACATTATGGCAGATCCAGATGGTTGGTAGTGTAGAAATGAGCACAAATGAGTTGGAGGCTTCATATTGCTAGCCTGCCGATTTTAATCGCAAAGGCGTCATGAACGCCCCAAGCGCCAAGGGGTTAACGCTGCTGCGCCACCGGAGGGCTCGAGAAATTGATCCACCATCCCTCCCCGCTCTCGTCAACATCTTGGGAAAGAACACAATTCAACCACACTTCGTTTGATTGCACTGTCTCCTGTACCAATATCAACAGTAGCTTATCCACAATGTCGGATTCACAAGCTCCTACGGACGCAACCTCTAGCCTGCGTCAACGATCCTGCAAACGAGCTGCACGCAAAATGAAAGAAGATTTTGATTTGACGAATATTTCGTGCTAGTGCTGTTGAGAGGGGATTGGATGGCAGGGTTGCCAGGGCCTGGAGACCCAAATCAGTTTAGCTCGTGAGCAAGTTTGAGAACGTTTTTGCAGGATCTAGAGACAAAATCAGTTTAGCTCTTGAGCAAGTTTGTCGAAAGCTGCTTGGTGCTCTTTAAGTACCTCCGTAGCTACATCTCTTGGTTGAATTATCCTGCCCTGACATCTTTGAATCTGTCAAACTCTCCGAAGAACCGACTAAAAATGCATTTCCTCTCCATCAAACAGCCTCAGGTCTCTCATGGACACGACTTCGAATACTGTTTCCTCAATGTTTCTCCACCAGCATCGACTCCAATGTCCTCCCGACGTGGATATCTATGTCCATTGGCGTTTATGCTGGGACCTGTACCTTCCGCTTCTTCAATTCCGTCCTTGAAGAGCGATGGATCGATCGGGAAAGTTTTCGCCTGGTGCCACCTCAGAAACCAGGACTGCGGAAGAAATCGTACTGGTTACGTTGGGTTGGTGAGTGCGTAGGTGTTACAGATTTTCGATACCACTTTCTCACTTTATATGTTTAGAATATTAGACTGATCACTGGCCCACTTTCAGATGAAAACCCTGGTGTCTAGGGCATATACCCTTACTACTCAAGAACGAGCGCGAATGGCTATTTCCTATCTGGCAGAAGGCCCGCAAGCAACCTAAGTCGCTCATGATAATGTATCCTAGGAGTAGTCGGGTCTTCTACGAACTCCTTCAATGCCTGTTCTGGCTTTTGGGCGCTGGATGTTGGAGTTGGGATTGAAACTCCTTCAGAATGTGGGTTAAACTAAGCATAGTAGATTGGTAGCTTGCGCAACTAATCTAGTGGCTAAATAGGCTTGGTGGTAAGGGCTGACTTAATATACCACGGGATTGATAAACAGTAATAGGTAGTGTACAGTGAGCTACGAGTAAAGGTGGATTCCTCAACAAAACGATGCCACAGAGCGACCCGCGCATTCTATGGCAATCATTGGCCAGAGCAATGACTGCGTTGCTCCAAAGGACCTGCAATCAAAGCTGTGCCAGAACCGCATTCCGCCAGTATCAATGATGGCTGGACGACGCGTACCGGTGAAGGGCCACTTCTCCAACAAAGACCCCGACAAGGAGAGCCATTATGTACCCAGCATTGAGCGTCATAACCCCGAGCATACTACCAGGATACCTTTGGTTAGCCCTGAAAACTTGATCGCGGGAGTCTGCAGAACACGTACATGAGATAGGCGACCGCTGCATTCAGAACCTTGAGCATGCTTCTCGCAATGAGCAGCGAAGCACCTAAACCCGTCACTTTATTTGGCGATGCTATTTCGAGCTGTTTCTCCTCGTCCTTCTCCATCCAACTGCCGCTGCCCGGTCCTGATTCGGCTGGGTGGATGTGTGCGAGCACCCGCCATTTCTTGTCTGCCTTGTCGCTGGCGATCGACAAAACACGAGCTAGGAAGCTGAGCGTAGCCATGAGGAACAGAAGGGCGAAGTAACCCGCCATGTTAACCGGTGTCAAGAAGGATGCGAGGAACGGGTCTCCGAAGCCAAAGTGGACGAAGGATGACATGCCCTGCATGCCGCCGCCCATCGACGACGAGCCTGCCATGGCCATCGGCGCCGTGCTAGTTTCGAGGGCTGCAGTGACGAACGAAGCACTGGCAATACCAGCGGTCGTAGGCGTGGGCGTCGCCATTGGCATGCTCATTCCGTCCATGATGGGCAACGGTTGTGTTCTTTGGGTGGGGAGGGGAGAGGCATCCAGTGCCACTAAAGCAAAAACGAGAAGATGGAGTGAAGGAAAGAAATTGGAAACGGTGTCGGAAATTACGAGCAGAGAGTGAGTCTATGTGTTCTGTGTTCTGAGTTCTGCCGAAAGATAAAAGCACTGTTGTACGCGTTGCTTTGGCGCGTGGTGAAGCACCTGCGGGATTCGTCTGAGCATTGCCTTCTGGTTGGCTCCAGCTTGGGGGAGTGGCTGCTATTGGAACAAGCGCCAAGCAAGGCTTTTCCCAGCAGACTCATGTCGATCCTGCCCCGCCGCCGGCGGCATTTGCGCGCCTCTTGGCACCCAGGTGTCCAACACCCCTCCTGTTTCAGACTTAGCCCCGTTTGACAAGAGCCAGGTTACCGTTTGCCCTCCTTTGCATGGACTCGAGGCCGAAACACGTCCATCACCATCACGCAGACATCGTAGACACGGCAGCCACTGCGGACACCGCCGAAAATGCAGACACCGGAGACAAAACTCACCAAATCGTTCTCCCAAGTTATGGGGACCAAGTGTTATTGGGCTCCCTTGCCTGCATATGTGGGTGGCATTTTCAAAAAGTCAATAAGGTGGTCTGGAGTCAATAGCGTCCGAAAGAGTGTTCGCTAAGTAAATACAACAAATTCATTTCTATCTTGCGATTCTATAGACAGAGAATGAGAGATACAAAAAGGGTTGATGCTTTATAGGAAATGACAACCTCGTTACGTGCACAAACCTGTCACGCGTCTCTTATCAGACGAACTTCTTCTCCTGCCTGAACCCAATAACCGGCAATTTGCTCCTCAAGAGGAGGCTGCTGGAAATAACGCTTACACTGCTCAAAGCCATAGCCAGACTCGCCCAGACGGGATCGAGCCTTACGTGAGTCCCATTGCTCTTTACCGGGTACAATACTCCGGCAGCTACGGGCAAAGCAAGGAGGTTGTATGCTAAAGCCCACCCAAAATTGAACTTGATTCTGCTGAAGACAGTGCGGCTGAGATCGATGAGGGTGAGCAAGGAGGTCAAATTGGACGAGATAAGGACGAACTCGGCGGAGGAGATGGCGATATCGGAACCGGACCCAATAGCAATTCCGACATCTGCAATGGTCAAAGCAGGAGAATCGTTAATACCGTCCCCCACCATGGCGACCGTCGCTCTCTGCTGAGTGTATTCGCGTTCCCGTCCAAACACAGACCGAGCCCTGGACTTCTTAAGAATCTTCTGAAGGTATTGGATCTTCTCGGCTTTCTGGTCAGGTAGCACTCCGGCAATAATATTCTCCTTAGAAATCCCAACCATGGCGCCGACGGCGCAGGCTGTGGTAGGATTATCACCGGAAAGCATCCAGACGTCTATGCCTCGTTGCTGGAGTGCTTCGATGACAGCGGAAGCCTCTGGACGGAGCGGGTCCGAAGCTGCGAAGATGGCGAACAGACTCCACGGCTCGGACTGTGGCGACTGGGAGTCAGGAACAAGCCTAGTCGCAAATAGAACGATCGATTTCCCCTGCGTCTTCCAAGAACCTAGGGTTCTGACCGCCTCGCTTGAAACATCGACTCCGTATTCAGCCATCAGAGCCTCATTGCCAACGAGGGCCTCCACAAGCCGCCCTTGCAGTCTCTCCGTCGTAAAGGAGCCTTTCATTCCCTTTCCCGCAATTTCTTCAATGCGTCTGGTCCCTACGTCCCGTGCCTCCCTGGATTCACAGAACGAGACAGCAGCCTTTGCGATGGGATGGCTGCTGCTCTCCTCCAGTCTCTTCAAGACGCCGAGAACCGTCTTGGGATCTACATTTGTGTCGTCGCTGCAAGATAAAAACTCGTGATCAGTGATCTCGGGCTCGCCTCCCTGCGTCAAGGTGCCTGTCTTGTCGAAGACTATACAGTCCAAGCCACTCGCTTCTTGAAACGCTTCTCCCCCGCCTTTGACGAGAATTCCATGTTGAGCGGCCAAACCTCCCCCCACAAATAGGGCTGTTGGTGCGGCAAGGCCAATACCACACGGGCAAGCAATGATGAAGACTGCAATGGCAAATTGTAACGACCAAAACGGCCAACCTCCAACGTCCGTGTCAAGGAATTCCTCCGGGAGCGCACCAGAAAGACCGAGAGCCAACCAGATGATCCAATCGGAGATGGCGATCAGAGTGACGATTGGCACGAAATAGCCAGTGAGGACGTCTGCTACCCGTTCGATCGGGGCACGTCGGGTCTGACCTTCACGTACCGCTTTCACAATCTGATCCAGCATGGAGGCTCCGGAGACTCCTGATATCCTAACCAAGACCGGACCGTCCTTGTTGACTGTCCCGGCATAGACTTCATCCCCGATAGCCTTTGCTACGAGCCTTGACTCGCCAGTCAAGCTGGACTCGTCGAATTTTGACTCTCCTTCTATAACAGTCCCATCACAAGCTGGCGAACCGCCATGCAGGACTCTGACCACGTCACCGCGTTCGAGCAGGTCGACATTGATTTGGCGCAAGACTGGTTCAGAAGAATTCTGATCGATACCGTGACGAGCTACTAAGATGGCCTCAGTCGGTCGAAGCCTTCCTAGCATCGCAACTGCATCTCCCGTCTTTGCCTTGCTATACGCTTCGATCAACCTGCCGATGAGCAGAAACATGGTTAGGAAGACTACGGAATCGAAGTAAGATGAACTCGTCTTCATCGAGACCATTTCTGATTGCCGCGTCGCAGCTATGCCCAACTCAGCAATCGAGGAGAAGTAGGCAATCGTAGTACCGAACGACATGAGCATGTCCATGCTACCAAAACGATAGAACCTTCGAAGTATCGGCGTCGTGCTTCCCGGTCTCCATAGCGCCCGCAGCTCCTTTATCGCGCGACGATGGAATACATCGGCTGCGCAAAAGTAGACGGGGGTGGCTATAATGAACAAAGCCCACTCAGCTCGGCTGACTTTGCTAGACCCCAACGGGCTCATCAGATATTGACGACTTGGGTTGCTTGACGAGACGAGACTCATGAAAACGATGCCGATGATAAATGCAGGGACGGCGCAAATGGCGGAGAGGCTAACGCGGAACAAGATACGCTTCTGTTCACGAGCCTGCATCATCCGTGATCGCTGTTCCATGGTGGGCGGGTGAAATATAGACGGCTCAAAGGCATCATCGGCTGCTGAGACAGCGGCGAGGATATGTCTGATGGTGAAGTCTGGTGCGTGAGGGGTGTATGCGATCTTCAAAATCGGGTCGTCGATGGTCAGCGCGCCTTCTTCGATAGCTACTCGCTGGCCGAACTCGCGCAATGCACCCTGAACCCGAGTAGGGCAATGCTCACAGTACATTCCACTAATGCGGATTGCAATGCTTCTCTGCGCATCTTGGACCTGCTCGCGGTTCAGATCTACCACGTCGTCTAGCTTGGCCTCGTATCCCGCCTCCTCGATCGCCGCCTGGACGTCTTTCAGGTGATTTTTGCCTTCGAAGATAACTGTAGCAGTGCTCGTGATGAGGTTGACATCCACCACTTGTATCCAGGATCGGCCCTCGAGTCCATTCGTGATGTTCCCAACGCATGAGCTGCATGTCATCCCGCCGATTGCATACGATGCTCGCCACAAGTCGCTTGTCGGGCGCGGACCAGACCGTTCAGGAGATCCTATCTCAGTCACTTGTTCCAGTGTCGCGTCATAGCCAATGTCGTCGATGATGTTGACAAGCTCTCCCTTGTGCTCTTCACCCTCGAACGTCACAGACGCACTACTGGCAAGAAGACTAACGTCGACCGACCGCAGCCAAGGCTTTGCTTGAAGAGCCTCAGTGACCTTGCCGACGCAGGAGCTGCAGGTCATCCCTTCAATAGCAATTGTTGCTTGGAAGAGTTTCGCCGGCGGCAAATCCGAGTCTATAACCACAAAAGGGAGTTCCTTGTGCTTTTCGATTGGATAATCGGCACCTTTTCTCTCCTCTTTTTGCCGTTCGATGGTTTCCCGCAGGGTCTTCTCGTCTGCGGTTGAGGCGGATAACGTGTCTCTTAGATCTGCTTCTTCTTCCGCCCGACACAGGTCACACTGCTCGACATGTCTTTTTCTCTTCCTCCCTTCCACATTTTGTAAACCCCCATCCTTCATGTGCCATCTCTGTACCGCTCGTTCGAACCATTGGCCTCGCGGTCCGCGATTCTCTCCATTGAGCGCATCACCGAGGTGGGGCTCGGCGGTTGACAAGTCTGTACTGACGCTGTAGACCTCATAGCCTGCTTTTCCCAAAGCCTCGGATATAGTTGGTACAAGAAGGGAAGGATGGTGATAAACGGTGACAGAGTGGGAGACGATGGAATGGGAGATCAAGCTTGGTTTTGGCTGGAGATTGGAGAGGGAGTATTCGATGTGCGACGCGCAAGATGGACAGTGGAGGTTCGGGACAAGAAAAACTGTCTGGCGAAGGGAGGGGTTGGTGGGGGCAGTCGGCTTCAAGCCTTCCGCAGGTGCCATGATCAGCCGAAGATGGCCACTAGACTTGGCTGGTAACGTCGCAGAGTCTAATATCGCTACGGCTGTGCAATGGTGATGAGCCGGATAACGAGTCTTGAGTTGTGATTGATCTGCGCAGCTGGCTTGAGGGTGAGAATGTTCAGGATCAGAAAGTTGCTGGCTTAGGACGCTGGCCGTAGCTCTTTTAAAGACACAACGAGCTTCCAACAGTTTGGAAGGCGACTTTCCTCTGCCTGCACATTGGTCAGCAACCAGGTCGGAAACAATCAAAGACCGGCTGCAGCGCCTCACCTGGAAGCTTCTACAGTGACTTGCGACAATTGTGCGGAGCGCCTCGAGGCGCTAACGTCAAGTGTCGCTGTGGAAGTGGAAAGAGCGAGGGAGAAGGGGAGCGAATCTGATTTAGTGTCTGTGTCATCCGTAGAAACGCCACCAAATGGGCTTTGTTTTTGCAGTGCGTTGTTTGTGCGTATTACGTCGTCGTTGTCCGACTCTAGCGCTCATCTCATTCATGTTTTACTCCGAAACTGCCACCACGTGGTTGATCGCTGCTTTCAATCATATGCCTGCCCATTCGCGCGGGAATGGGCGTGGTGGGAGCATGCGACAATTGTGCGTGTTTTAGCGTGAGTTTATCTGGGCATCTACTGTAAGTGGAGTCGCGAAACAATTGTGCGCTGTTTTAGCGTGACTTGATCTGGCTTCTACAGGAGTCGCGAGACAATTGTGCCGCTTTTGCAGATTGCAGGGAGGGGGACCAGTTAGTGGCCATCGCCTCTCTCTTCTAGGTCTCCGCAGAGTTAATGTGCCGAATCTCGCCCCCTCAGTGAACAGCGAGCAGCCTGTGATGCTCTGACGCATGATGGCCAGCGACATCAAGTTGATCTAGGTACTTGGAGAAAATATGGGATATAGTACGGGGAGAGTCTATTATCTGCAAGGCATCAAAATTGTTTTCAACAACATCGAGCGATACTGAGTGGGATTGATGCTTAGACATGCTAGTAGTTCATTATAGTCTTTGTATTTCTAGTGTCTCTTGTGGGTCAAGGCCTTACACATTGTACACCAAGTATCGCAAGGTCTTTTATGGCTTGATTGATGTCAACTTGGTGCTAGAGATAGATCAAGCAATGGAGCAGGCGCTAGGACTATGTACTGTCCAAATCCGCTTATAACAGTACGACAAGTAACAGCCCAAGTACGGTGATGAAGACAGTTGCACGACATTGTGCAAAACCCACTTGGCTGTTGGAATCGCTAGTTGCATCGGTGCTGGCGTTTGACGCATTGAGTATTTCGGCGATCTGCCTTTCCCCCTCCACTAGAACCAATGCCATACCACTCTGTGAAAGTCACAAGATCGTCAGTAATTACCGAGACAATTGTTTCGAGAGCGGGATCCTTACCACCAAGTGCCACTGGAGATGACAATGAAGGAGCCATGCTCCAGGATTATCCGTCACATATCTGAAACGATATTAGTCCCCACAGGCAGATGGTACTAACGTGACCTATGGTGCTTACCGAATAACAAGCCAACCTGAAGGGGGTAATTCTGCTGTGTCGCGGAAAGGGGGGTCTTGTAAGTTGATAGAAGACCGCGGCGCGTCTGTGACAGAGCTGTATGGGAAGGGTCCTTCGCCGGAACCTAGGACCCAAAACTTGTGCCCGTGAAGATGCATTGGGTGGCCCATCTTTTAAAATGATAGTCAGCTGAGCATTTCAGGCAGCAACACACGACGGGAATAGCTCACTGTATCCATCGAGTCCTTCGAGATAGTCATAATGATGTCGATCGTGGAGTTGAAGGGCAAATAAACTGTGGTATTTGCCTGCCAACCATCCGAGACGTTACCAAGGAGTATCGGTGTCTTCGGTTCCGCGAATGGATAGCCGTCTATAACCCATTCTGTGACGCCCGTTTGACTTATTGCAAATGATTTGGTCAGATCAGCCGCATTGGTAGGCGGCTTGTTGCCATCGAATGGTGACAGAAGAGATGGATTCAGCGTTGCAACATCCGCCTTTGCCGATCCATTCGTCAGCATCCATACAGATGCAGGGTCATTCGCCACGCTCATCGAAGTACTATTTACTGTCGAATCCTTTTATGTGCTTAGCAAACATTTGGTAATGGCTATCACATAGGAGATAAAACTTACACTATAAGATATGATAGCCTGGTCCTCCAAAACTTGCTGCATGTCGCCGGCGGGATAAGTTGCAAATCTAAGAAAATAATTTCCCGGGCTTTGGTCGAGCTTGATCATGACAGAGTAACGTTGGCCGAGCGCTAAATAAAGAACCTTTATATCGTTAGGAACACGCGTCAAAACACGGTCCAGGGTATACGGACCTTGACCTCCTGCAGTGCTACAAATAGCCCATCTGAAGCATATACGTACATAGAGTGAGCGTCCAGCGATACGCCCAATGTGCTGACGGAACCTGCGTTGACGAGATTGAGAGCGAGCCATCCCTGCGTGTTATTGGCAGGAATCGTTAACAATTCAGACGTGGTATTTGTACAGAATTCGGGCGGCAGAGAGCTTATATTGAACCCTGGCTTGAACATCATCGGCGGCATGCAGCCGCGAGGCGTTAACGAGTTCATCCCTGGCGGCATACCCGACATCGTCGACGTACTGGACATTTCCATTGTCGACGAACTGACGGCCGCTTGACTTGGAGGCGATGTAGGAGATGGCGCCATCGTCATATCCGAAACCATAGTCATATCCGAAGCCATCGAACTTGCTCCCATGTCCGAGCTGACTGCAGCAGCCCTCATTTGCATACTGGGCATACTCATTGTAGAACTAGGACTCAGTCCAAGACCAGTACCCCCTTCGAGGACGGATTCCGGGAGGCACTGAACCCTACCTTGACCATTTGCGAGAAGACTGTCGACACAGTTTGGGAAGGCTCCAGTCTCGAAATACTGTTCGTATATTACGTCCGACAGACTATGAGTCCAGTCATTCAACAGGACCGAAGGTGCATCGCGTTCAGCCCGAAGAAGAACCTCCAACTCCGCAGGGCTGTTAGCGAGACTTTCGAATGGTCGGCGACGTGAAGGTGAAGGACGAATCATCAATGGGCCACGGATGGCATCGTTGTAGTAAGCTCGGAAGTGAGAGTGATACCAGTAGAAGCCATACTCATTCTCTACAGAAAACCGGTAGGTGAAGTTACCGCCGGGGGTAATTGGAAACTGATGCTATGTGGTTAGCTAACGGGCAGCTGCATTCAGGATATGGTTTGATGACTATAAAGCTGGGAACTGACCTGTGTGACGCCAGGGACGCCATCCATCTGGGGAGTCCCACGCTGAAGGAGGCCTATTCACAACAAGTCAGCGCGCTACAATGAGAATGCGCATCAGAGTCCTGATCCGCTGGACTTCCCGGGGTGCATTTATCACTGACCGTGCCAATGGATCGTGCTTTCAACAGGCAGATCATTCTTGACGAAGACTTCCAGCTCATCTCCTTCGTCAATTTCGATCAATGGCCCGGGTTGCTGGTCATTGATAAGGTATACCTCGCGAGAGACGCCGTCTAAGAACAGTCAGCGAGTGTGGTGTATTGTGCACGTTATGCAAAGGTCTTGCCTGGAGCCCTCGTTCCGCTGTGGATGGTGAAGTTGTATGTGCGCAGAGCTGCCTTAGATGATTGCGCCCACAGTAGAATCACAGCCGCAAGAGCTATTCGCGCCGCGAACATGTTTGCCAACGTTTTCTTGCAATCAAGATGGAAAAAGCGAATTCGAGATCGCTGGAGACAAGAGTTCATTTACAGGTTGTTTTCCCTTGATGGTGCTAGACCGCGTTTCGCGTTGTTTTTGCGTGTTTTTTCGTATCTGGGATTGTGGTGGCTTGGCGATTGAGTTGTTTTTGCGTGTTCTCGCCACATATTGTGAACACTTTCTGTCACGTTTGTGGCGGCTTGGCGACTGAGTGGTTTTTGCGTACTGCTGCTGATTGGACTGATTCTGGTTTGGAGGGAGGGCTTAGGAGCCCAGACGTTGAATGTGGTTCATTTTAGATTGAAAACGACCGGATGCGCAGATAAGCAGGACCTCACCGGGCAATTACTTTCGTCACTTGGCTCCATGGTCTCCTAAACCACAGTCACAGTCCTCGGCGACTAGGTGAGTAGTCGAAGCAGTTGAAGGCTTCTCTTGTTGCCCAGCGCTAGACATGTGGGATGCCTCCTGCCTGGGTTTCAGACGCACGGGGATTATTGCCCGTCCCCCGGATCGCATGCCAGAGCGGCACAATATAACCACTTCTACTCTATTTTACTACTTAGTTCGTTGCTCTCCCTCCTCCCTCCTCTATCAGCATCAATAAGAACCATCATCACTTAGCATTCATCTTCCTTGTTTTACATCGTCACTCACCATCCATCATCCTTGTTTTACATCGTCGCCCAGCACTTGCAACGAGCCAACCCTCCAGTCAGCAACCGGCAGCATAACCCCACACAATCATCCACCATGTTGTTCGCTACAATCATCACCCCGGTTCTCCTGCTTGCAAGCAGCTGCGTCGCGCAAATGTCCATGCCCGACATGTCAATGTCGACTACCTCGATGGACACCGCAATGTCAATGCCGCCTGGAATGACCATGTCGTCAACCTCGATGGACCCCGCCATGTCAATGCCCACCGACATGAGCTCTGGAATAACAATGACCTCGTCTGCCACCTCGAGCGGCGCCGGAGCTGGAGGCGGCTCTTCGACCATGATCATGGATGGCGCAACCTCTGCGCAAAGCAGCAGCAGCGCCAGAGCATCCACAAACGCTGCTCCTGGTAGCGGCGGCCCTTCAGCAGCGATGTTTGCCGCCATCGGGGTGGTTACTTGGGTCGCTCTAGGGATGTCCAATGCATTCTAATTCATGTCGAGGTTTTTGGTGTTGAAGGGAGATGCCACCATCGGAGCTTGTTTTCAGCTTCATCTATGTCATATATACATACCATGGACATTTGCCATCACTTTACCGTTGCTCTGCACCTTGCCATGAAGCCCCGTGATAACGTACCCCGCCCTACCACCATTCATCTCACGCTCTTTCGCTCAATGAGAGGATTTGCATTCTCCACGTTGTTTGATTGCTGCTTAGCATCCAAGCACAGTGTGTTATAAAAGAAAAGAATACAAGAACAATTGGAGCATTTGCTGGGTTTAATTTTACAGGCGAAGGTAGCGCTGGTTTAGAATTTCCAAATTGACTATCTCCCTATTGTCCCATTACCTTTCCCGTGACACAGATGCTAATGGCATCCTTTACCGTACCTACGAAGCCGCATGTAATTATACGGGAGAGGTGTGAGAAAACCAGCGCCTGCAGAGACTGCAGCTGCAGCCCAGAACTCGGGATTCCCGAGATCTATAACCCCACCCATCAGGTGGTAGTCGACGATATTCTGAACCGCCTCCATGGACAGCATTGAGACCACGCTCATACCTGCAGCTGTAGTAGCTGCGGCGCGCCAGCTTAGACGATCGAGTCCATACCGGAGTAGCGCGGTTTCGATCGATAAGGAAGTGGCTAAGCCGGCGGACACTGTCGACTGTGTAAACAACAATCAATCGAAAGGGACACTTCAAGTAGCCTTACTGGAAATCCCCATGATGAGGTAGATGCCTAAACTCGGATATTGACTTTGTAGGAACCACATTGTCGAGAAGTCTCCTAAGGTACAAGAGACGAGGCACCGAAGCGTATTGATCCCAGCCCTTTTCCACAGTGCACGAGAGTTCCAATAACTGACCCACGAAGCTGAGTCTTTGGCGAAAACTTCCGGTTTCTGACCTATTAGATGAGAAATGGGAGGCAGGTTGGAGGACCGGACGGAGGCTGTTAGACGGCGAGGATGTGGTGAAGGTTGGTTGTGGCTGATTGTCTTTGCGATGCTATGGAAGCCAACACCGAAGGTTTTGCGTCTGGAGCGGCCCCTCAACCCGGAGGAAATCGTCATTTTCCTGGTGGTCACCATCCAACACACCGGATGACGGGATAAACCAAGGAGCGCCATCTGTGGTTGCAGGATGATTTTGGAGAGCTAGTGACAGCTTTTCTTCGACAGATTAGTCGTGACGGTTTGCTGGTAGTAATCAAAGGCCCTTGGGAAAATCAAGACCAGTCCCGAGAGAAGTATTCGAACCAAGTTATGGCGATTGAGACCTTGTCGACGAATACTGTCAAGAAGAACCAAGAGCGTGACGGCCAAGAAAACAGGCCGAAGGTGGTTGAAGGCTGCAGCAGATGCAGATCCAAGAGTTGTTAGGTCAAGTAGAGTCTGGATGAAGTTAATGATCGTGAGCGAGGTCAAAGTTGGAAGGAGCAGTGTGCGAGAATAGGTGTAACCCACTGGAAGCCAGCAGCACGAGCTGTGAAGAAGTGCAGACAAGACTGGCGAAAGAGAAGAAAAGTACGAAGTGACCCGCGCTCGGCGTTTAAGTGGATCGGAAGGGGAATGGCAGTTGTTCAGAGAAGACAATGACGGTTTAGAAGATTCACAACACGACGGCATGGCTGTTTACTGTATTCCACCCTTTTGCAGAGACTTGTGAATTTCTCGACTCTTTCAGCGTCGAAACCTTTGTTGGGAGGGATGACCCATTGTATTAGTCAGCCGGACACTTTATGACTCCACAACAACTCAACCCATACGAACCTTGAGAGTCTGTGTCATGTGACAAACCTAACATGCTAACCGCATTTGGAATGCTGGGTCAGGCTTAACTGGATCCATGATAGGTTCATCATAAATGTCTTATTCCCGCCAGCGACCCCGTCTCCTTAGATGAGGGGATTTCGCGTTGTTGGTATGGATGTGTCTCACATAGAAATTACTTTAGGATGCCGCCAGCCTCGACGACTTTAACATGGGGTGTTGAGAGTCGAGGATTTGATTCGTCGTGATCGGCAGTGAAAGCTCGTAAGGGGTTATCATTCATCCAGGGAGTTGCTCATCATTTAGATCGAGAAGAAGGTTATTCCTGATGCTTGAGGGCGGCTGTCTCCATGCAAAACTGGTCGATGATTGATTTCGTGCAGTCTGTCGTCTCCAGATTATTGAGGTATTGTATGCGCCTGAGGATCAATTGCAAAGGATATATCTAAGACAATAATTACCTCTAGTGCCTTAGTTGCCGACCGCCGTTCCTTCAAGATCCCAAATGGACTGAGTCAGCCCCCATCTTCAAACCCGCACCTGCCCAAAACCTTTCCCCACGTTTTTGGCTACGTCATTTGGGATTTTCAACCAATAATCTTTGTGTACAGATATTTGGACGGTTTCTCTTAGCGTCATCAAATGCAGCGTCGAATTATAGAATCAAAGGCTAGAACAAAAACCGTTCAAAGCGAGCGTAGGGGCTGTCACGAGACCATGGCGGAACTGGAGGAATCGAACCCATGTAAATAGTACTAGTGCCCTTTAGGCTTAGCCGGGCGGAATAGACCTTCATCATCATCAAACTTTCTGAGCACATTGTGCGCATTCTCAGATGCCTTGCCCTCGACAAAGGAGGCGACAGTCAAGGTTGTCCGCGGTGGGTGAGACGTAGATCACCGGCTATTTTTGTTCCCTTCGAAACAACTCGTCGCTATCTCCACCTAGCTCTAGTTGACTCGTGGTCGGCACAATGCACTCATGTCGAAGGCGACGCAAAAAAAACGCAAACTGTTCTATCGCTGACAAATGCAAAGTTAGCCAATTAGCGACACCATGCTCTATCTTACCACAGGAGGCGCAAGGATTTCGCTCCCAAAAATAAGGCTGACGTATATTCCAGTGCCAAAAGCTGTACCCCGCAGTGGGAGGGCGATCCACCTTGAACCCATATAATGCCTCGCCCTTCATGATATTAAGAAGTTTCTAACGCATAGTTTACATCTCCCCATTCTCACTCTCTCCATCATGACTTCTAATTCACCCACAACCGTCGCAGCAAGCCCAAGGGTGCACCAACTTCTTCAGAGGCTGCACACCTTGTCGGAAGCCCAAGAGAAGTCCTTCTCTCAGATGTTCTTTTACGGATCTCGACTTGTTCGCTTCTTGATGTTCGGTGAGATATGGTCCCCTAAGGCTGAAGCGCACATGAAGGACAAATTTGTTGCTTTAGATGCCGACAAATGTCGCTTTATCTATCTCTTGGCAAGGAGTTTGGGAGCTTGCAACGTGGTTGAGGCGGGGACTAGTTTTGGGGTCTCGACGATATATTTGGCATTGGCTGTGGGTCAGAATGTGTCTTCAGGGAAGGCTTCTCTTGGAGCTACCACAACCGCAGGGAAGGTGATTGCTACAGAAAAGGAACACGACAAGGCAGTCAGAGCAAGGGAATATTGGAAGGAGGCAGGAGATGAAGTGGAACCGTGGATTGAGCTTCGCGAGGGAGATCTGCTGGAAACGCTGAAAGTTGAGGGCATGCCAGAGGAAATTGACATGCTGCTACTGGATAGTATGTGACTCCCTAACCTCATTCTCTTTAACTCAATGGTATCCTAAGCATACGCTGATATCACACAGTCTGGACACCTCTAGCTCTTCCTACCCTCAAGATTGTCCAACCAAGGCTGAAACGCGGAGCCGTTGTCATCACAGACAATGTGTCCGTAGCAAAGTTCTTATATAAGGAGTTCCTTGAGTATATACGTCTTCCAGAGAATGGGTTTAGGACCCTTACAATACCTTTCAGTGGGGGGCTGGAAGTGTCGGTGTATTTACCTCAAGAATGAGCAGTTGCTTGGGGATGTACAACTCCGAAGAACAAAGCTGAGGGACAGCTCGAGGTGGTGCGATCGTGTCGAATTCTTCCCCATGACGTTTCTTTTGAGGCATGATGTCAGTCATGTTGAACCTTGTAAATTAGTCGCCGACTTCAGCCGATCGAAAATACGGCATGCTTCATCAGTACCTCTGGTTAATATTTGGAATTGCATCTCAGCAGTGCATGCCTACCATGAGACCTCTTACGATAATTCGATAAGAGGCAGGGAAATAGAACCTTCCAAGTTTCACTGAAGACATCAAAAAGGCAAAGAGATGCCCGTAATAGAAATTATATATTGTGTACGATTGAGAATATAATCTACTCGTAGATTCATTTTACTCCAACGTGCCTCCGGAATCCTCCGCTCAAAACTATCCTCTGGCCCGCCGTAAGACCCGTCGAAAGGAAGTCCAGACAGAGGTCGACCTCCCCGACTTCTGTCCTATTCATCACTATGCAAAGGATTTAGATATGTTTGGTGATAAGTCTGTAATTGAAAAACTTACCCCGCAACACGAGCAGTTGCAGCCGCCATTGCAGTTGCCGGAGCAACAGTCCTTGCAGTCGCAGCCAGCCATAATATATGGAATGTAAGTATATGCGAGAAGTGATGTTGCTCGGATGTGGATATTTTGTGATGTGGTGGGTAGAAAATATCATGACAAGGAGAAGGAAAGAGGGCTCTTATATAATTCCCAGCTTTTAGCGCTCCGTCATCAAATTATCCTGATGACGTATAAAGCATAAGGGTTGCGCATCTCCCACACAATCTATTTGTCATTTGTACGCGGTGATTGGCCTGATACACCGCATCAAAACTCCCTCTGACGTGGAAACAACTTTAGAAATGTTGAGCTTAGAGGTCCTGCAAAAAAGTCGCGAGCCCATGTCCACTCGAACGCCTTAAATGCTGGCCACACCAAACACTAGACACCGCCAGCCGCATTGGCCGTGCTAGATCTAAGCTCTGACAGTCAATGAGCAGAAGAAACGTGCCGCAATCCTGCTATACTTCGCACTCGTGTCTAGCGACCTCAATGCCCTGATCACTTTACTTGATTTGAGCAAATTCGTATCCAGGAGAATCAAATTCAATTTTTGTTGGGTGCTGGTCTATAAGCTCGAAAGTTATGTTGTAGTTACTGGCGCAAGGGCATGTACACTTACTAGACGACGGCTAACCCCTCTCTTAAGAGAGCGTGGCCAATGGCATCCTTTAACCTCCAAATTCCATTATAGTAGCAAAGCTGCGCCGAGTTTATCCTCCTATACTTTGCAGATACGCATACGAAATCCACTAGCTCTTTTCTTTATGCGGAAGAGAATATGAAAGGCGGTCCAGTCTTCTTAGGACAAGGATGAACACGAGTCTGCTTACAATATAGACAATGGAGTGCATACACATATGAAGAAGGTGTTGCAGATGCCACGTTGAAGACTTCGACACCTTCGGGGAACATGAAGGAAGGTCGACAACAAGGACGACACAGACGTTGCTAATGATTGGGACACATGCGGGTGGAATAAGGCTCACTCATGTGTACTGGGGACACCTTGCACAAAGCTTTCGACAAGTGCGGAGGAGGTTTTAAGGGAGAGAACCATGAATGGAAGATCGAAGACGTGCCCTGTCATTCATTACTATTGAATACTCTCTTCACTTCAATGCAGGCTTCTCTGTACGCATCATCTCTCGTAAAGCTTCTTTTGAACGGATTCGGGCTTTTGTCCCAGGCGTGGGACACCCCGACTACCATCCTGTACCGCACCCTCTTCTCTAGAGCCTGCGTTAGGCGTTCTTTGAACCTCTCGGCCTCTGCTCGCAATCCGTCCCATTCACAGGTATATATGATAATGTCATTGGGCAGCGCTCTCAGCATGTCATCCGGGGCAACACCTGGAGAGAGGTATGGGTCGGATAGAGAGGCGCTGTGAGGCGGATAGAGATAGGAGGCATCGAAGAGTTGTGTAAAGAATTTTGGAAGCTCTTTATCGGGTCGGATGTTGGTTTTTCTGCGCTCTACCCTGGTGTTCGTGGCAAAGTCGGTAGTTGGATACCAGCTCATAATGACCGCTAGCCTGACATCGCTCCTTGGTAGGTAAGTTGCCAGCTGTCCTTCATTGCTGCGCTCCATGCGACGACATATCTCGCTCTGGAGCCTTAGCGGCACGGTAAATGCCATATTGCCCCCAGATGAGAAGCCGCTCACCCCAATCCTATCAACATCGATGTTAAGCTGCTCTGCATTCTGTAGGATATACAGAATGGCGTCAACACCATCCTCGACAGCTGTAGGGAAGGGGTACTGCGGTGCCAGGCGATACTCAACGCTGACGACCACGGCCTCCACAATTTCCACGACTGCAGTAGCCCAACGAGCATCATCACTAGCCTTACCAATCGTGTATCCACCGCCGTGGAAGTTTGCCAGGACAGGATACCTCGAGGATACGTTATCGCTATGGCGTTGCGGATAGTCTCTAGGGGTGTAGAATAGCAGATTGATAGTTCCCTTTCGAGGGGATACAGTGACTGGAATGCTTCTGCGGAATGAAGGTGACAATGGACGAGGAGAGTGAAGTCGATGGAGGAACATGCCCAAATCCATCAAGTTGCGCCAAGCAAATGCTTCTAGGCGAAGTGCCCATCTCGGTCGAGGCATCCTTTGCCACCTGGAAGAATTGGCCCAGTGGTATTGAAAGAAGACGTAGAGAAAGCGAGAACTCGTTGGGCCGTGATTTCTGGGATCTTATCTCCGCTGGAGGCACTCTAAAGCGAGATGGGTTGATGTTAAAGTTGGTAGACACACTTTTTGGGTTTATATCCGCAGCGAAAGCTGCACATGTTGCAGGAGCAAATTGATCATTAGGATGCTGCGTCATTTGTGCGGTAGCGTGTACGGCAGTCTTCCCGAAATGCCAAGACGAGGCTCGGGTTGGAGATACTGGATGTTGAGTGACATCATGCATCCCTACGCGTGTGTTAGAATACGGAGAGCTGTTTTGACCTCTTTGGTACTCTCTTGCCATGAGTCACGGGACTCTATCACATGATGATTGACTCATCTGTTTCCTTTGTTGCCTACTTCTGCCTATTGCATGTAGATGCATATAAGCACCTGTACTTACAGTCTTAGAACAGTAACTCTTCCGCTACCAATCTATGAGAATGATTGGTGATCTGACCCGTGACCTGCTCTGTTAACAACACATATTCCGCTGTCCTTAGGCACTCATTCAACAAGCGTCAACGCAGAAGGTCAAGAGAAATCCAATAATCAGGTGGAAGGAGCACACCGAGAGGTAGAAAACAAATCACAATCAATAAGATAACAATACCACCAATCACGCAAACGAGCATCTTTATATTCTCTGTTCCATGTGTTTCATTGCCGCCCTTTAAAGCTGATTCATGCTCGTTCAGGAGTGTCGTAAGTCCGCTCGTTTGAAGTTCCGATTTACTCCCAGTGTCGTAGCTTATTCAATCTATTCTGTATGTATCTGAATCAGTATTTTATTATGCAGATGTAGGACGTGCTCATTGAGTGGGATACGTACCTGCACCTGAAGCGTCCCTATGCTCCTTTGTGGTCCCAGGTATCAATAATTCCTCACCTTTTGTAAGGAGCCTAGACCATACCTCCACGGCGACAGGTACGAGATTGCCAACTGATACGAGAGAGCCAGCCAACCCATTTATCTGAGCCCACATTTCTGCTGACTCTGTAGAAGTGAAGAAATTGACTTTGGAACACCAATCTTCACATAGAGCCCTACTGCTTTGTACATCAGCCATGAATACTATATATTTCCTATTCTGAGGAATGCCATCGGCAAATTCCAAGAGTATATGTTCGCCGTTACATGGATCCACGGACCGAGCGAGTCCAGACGCACGTATGGCCCCGAAAATTCCAATCACATCAAATGCACACCAGGCCCAGAATCTTGAGCCACCAATTGATAACTCGTGTGTCGTAGTACTCAAGCTCAATCCGAGAGCACCAATAATACAGCCATTGGCATCGAGTCGTATGTGCGCAGATCTCTGCAATTCCTCGATACCACTGGTAATGCTATCGGGGACATCCATTTTTGCCGCGAGATAGTCCACGGAAACAGGCTTGACCGTTTGTAAAAGAATGCGGAATGTAGCTGCTTGAAGCCGTCCTGTGAGTGAGCGCTCACAACTGAGCACTGAGAGGCCTCGAAGAGCAACCAGAATCTGCTCTTCAGTGGGAAGGTCAAGTCGACATGACGCTTGGTTTTTTGGCTCTCGTGGCCGCCCCGTGACGTCAAATCCGTCGACAAGAATGGTTGGAGAACTATAGTCACCAACCAGTTCCTCAACGACGGTATCGATATGAGTTTGGGCCAGACTATTCTTCAGCGCACTCCGAGCCGATTCAACCAACGGGCAATCGGGGACAGAAAGGAGCTGGATTTGAAGAGATTTTCGTTGAGTCATAATTAAACAACTTGATGAGAGTTGGAGGAGTGAAGCCAGCTTGAATCTTCAGGGAAGTTGGTGAGTCATTCCTCGCATTAGTAATCATGGTCTAGTTAAATCACGTGGTTAGCGTCATAGATACCTGAACGAAATTCTGTCCTTATATCTCATGCAACAAAATTGATTCTAACAACCCTACTGTCTAGGTTTCTACTCCCCTTGCCCCTAGCTTACCTACCCACCGTTTCGGCGTGCGGTGCGCGCGTTACCAGTTAATATACAGGACAGGCATGGCTGGATTGCGGGGTAAGCAGTGTCTGTGTCTGTCATTGGCGGAGTTCCCATCTCAGGCTACTTTGCTGACATAATAGAGGCGATGGTTCCCTTTAGTTAGCCTCAAACTCCATAATTCGTTCACGGCTGATGGCAGCTTCATGAATTCTCGCTCCCCGGACGACCCCTCCACTCAACAAGGTATTCAACCTTTCCTCTCCGTGCTCGCTTCTCGAGTAGCCGCACGCCCAAATGGTTCCCCTGATAGGTCGCCTCAAACCCTTCGACAAGCTCTAAGCTTATGTCCTTCCGCTTCTGCCACGTATTGCCCTCGTGCGGAAATCCTTTCCACTTCACCAGGTACCAAATTTCTTACGGTCTTTTTCAAAAATGGCCACGCTTAGACCCAGCCTGTAGAGGAAACTAAATTCTTCTTTTAGATCCATTTTATGTGGTATGTGCAGTTGTTCTGTTCGAATGGCCTTTTCCGGAATAGATATATGTCTTACACCTAGAAGGGTCCCAAATCAGATCCTGGACCCGCTTTACAAAACCAGCGTTAAAGGATACATTTCTGGCTCTTAGCTCGCCCAGCCTCACACTTATTTTTAGACTATCAATACGTAAACTTTAAACAGAATGAAGGTACACTTTTCAGGCCTATATTGATCTATGCTGACAAAGCCAACTAATCAATCATATATAAGTCAAAGGAAGGTTCGGATGATTGATGAACCATAGGGTAGCCTGAGTTTGAGAAAGTCCCAAATCTTGTCCACTCATCAAGATGCTTTCTCCAGTACCGTCGCAACAACTCCTACTCTCTAAATCGGCTTCAAACGAAATCTCAGTTCATGCCCACTGTCCTCCTTACGATTTGACGCCACAAAACCTTGAACAATCGAAGCTCAACTTGGCCATCGTAGCAAAGAACTGTGACAGCGTAAAGTCTAAAACCAAAGCGAAGATCAAAGTCTCTTGTGTTAATTGCGATTTTAAAGAAGAGAGAGACTGGCAGGGGTGGATTATAGGCAAGGGAATTACCGGGTCTCTCAATGCTTTTCTCAAAAGGATTAAGTACAAGAACAAGCTGATAAAACGGAACACGCCATTGATGAGGCTACTAACTATCTGTGATAACTGTTGTATTGAACTAGACTGGGATGGTAATCCTGATCAAGGTCATATCCTGAGTGTTGGAAGACTTCATAAGATATCTGCAAGCTTGATCTTAAGGCTCTCGTATAAAGAGGTCGAAGAAGTCATCTCGAGCAAGTCTATTATTATGGGGGGCCACCTCATGAATGCCATTAAAACAGTGGGTATAGATGGTCAAGAGAAGGAGTGGGATCTACTCTTTCAAACGATTTGAAAAAAAAATTTCAATGTCAGTACTTAATATCCTTTAGAATATGGGTTTTGCAAGGACTAATTGTCAATCGAAAATGCAATAAGCTAGACAATGACTTACAACGCTAAATACAATGCAATGATTCCCTTCTTGAGTCCGCCTCAAATTCCATAATTAGTTCACTGCTTTTACTCCTTCCGCTCCGTATTCGTTTGTCGAGTACTCGCACGCCCGAATGGCTCGTGGGGTCCACCTTCGGCTCCCCGATCATTTTTGGCGACTTTGGAGGCCGAGGAGAGTCAAATCCGAGTTCCTTACCTGATGTGCTAGTCATATATCCGGAAAGTGATATATGGTACTTGTCATGTGTAAGCCGAAGGATAGCAGACTTATTTATTGTACATCTGAATTAAATGGCGATCTATTAGTACTAACTGCACTTATGGAAGCGGACATGAAGCAGTTTTATATTATGGTAAAAGCCAGAGATTGATGCCTCCTCGAACGCAGCAAGGACTATAATGAGAAGTTACTCTTGTTAAGTAGAACGCGGCAGAAGTGGAGGTGGACCTTGAGAAAGGGTACCAGAAACGGTCCCTCCTGAAATCGAAGCGCAGGCATTTGCACATCCGACTAAGCGGACCAATCAACCGATCGACGCCGTGGCGGGGTCGAAAACGGCTTTTTTGCGGAGGCCTAGTCGGTTCGCAAATATCACGCCGATGTCAAGGTGGAGTGGGACGGACAAACTGAGGTTCATCGTAAGGACTATTTTACCTGCATAGTCTGGATTGATTCAATGACGTCGGAGCGCTACTCTTGCTACCTAGTATCAGCCTTTCGAAATGGTTAGCTTTGTAAAGTGGCGGGCGACAGCTGCATGTCTGCTCGCCTCATTTTCGCCTCATTGAAAACAATATGCACAAACGGGGCACATGCAATCTTTTTATGCAGATTATTTCGCTAGCACATCCATTCTCATGCATCTTAGTGAGGAGCCTCATCCAAGCAATAGTTATATAATTGTCCCTACGTGTTCAACTTCACTTTGGTACTGCTACGAGGCTTGAGCTGGCTCGGAACTCGAAACGCTCTGCATCCCGCACAGCAAATTCCAGAACGCAAACGACGATACTCTCTCCATCCTGACCGCCACATCTCGTAAGTTAGAACATTAAAAGAAGTCGTTTATCCATCCTGAATTCCTGGTGAGTCTTTGTCAAACTGGGAACAGAACATCGCCATTGCTCCCTTGGTAGAGGTCTTTGGGTATTTGCTGGCCTAGGCCCTACATCTTCCCCTCACAAATTGCACCATTGTGAATTTCCACGGAGGGTTTTTTTGCGCATATTTTGGCAAGAGAATGTGGTTTGTATAGGGGGTTTTTTGTGCTTTAAGAAAAAAAAGTTTTATTGCAAGTCGCTATTTCCACCACTTTCACATGGCCGATGCAGCCATTTGAAGAAATTAAAGTGCATAGGTGGCTTCTACACATTGAAGAAAGACTTTCATTAAGTTGCATATGTAAGAACTCGCCAATCAAGCACACAGGGATAGGGGCATCTCGCACTTGGGAAACCGGAACCGAATGTTCGGTAACGAAGGAGGACTCTCCCTATCAAATAGTGCAATACACACCGTGTAAATATAAGTAAAGGAGTTGTAGGTTATTTTATTTTCGACTCGAACAAAAAGAAACATGGAATGAAATAAAAAGAAACCCAAACTTCATCTGCAACCAACCACATTCCTCCCTCATCGAGCCTTGTAATTACCATTTACAATTGTAACCGTGGTGGAACTACTACTCGAGCTGCGACCCAGGACTGTTTTGTACACTATCATACAGCCCACCCTTCAAAATTGTCGAGACCACAAACGCCATTCGTTTTGAGTCAATGTTAGGATTGGCATCGAGATCGTCTTGCTTCGGTGTCCCAATGACTTTATGAATCGAAGTCTGGTTCGCCATACTCTCGGTATCAAGAACACCTAGTATATCGACAAGATGGTCACCGCCAGTTGCAAGAGCAGGAAGCGCATCATACATGAGACCCTTAGTCAAATAAGGAATGATTTCGTACTTGTCAGGATTAAATTTCTCGTTCGGATCAAAATCCTTACCAGGATCAGGAAGTGGCGTTCCATCTTCGGGGAGCGGTGTTCCTTTCTCTGATGTCTGTTTTCCTGGAGGGTGCTTTTCGTAGAAACTACTAAGGTTGTGTAGGAACTTCTCCTGGGTGATGCCATTAACAGGTTTAGGCCCACATGCTGTCTTGTAGAATTGGACTCCTTGTCTCTGATAGCGGTTTTGGAGATCTTTGCCAATAGGATGCTTAGTATCTCCTAGGTCGTTAAAGATGCTTGCTGGGATATTTGTTGCGTATGCGGCAACTTTAGTATATACATCAGAAGGGATATTCTCCAAGCGTGGGTGAAACCTTTCCGCAGCTGGCATGTCGAACGTGTTGTTAGCCGCGTCACCTCGCGGGGTCGGAATGCCCTCGGTAGAGATAGAATATCCACCTTGCATATAGACTCTCCCGACTGCTTTCTGGAAGGTCTTGAGGCGGTCTTCCGTGTCCGTGTACTCGGCAATATCGGTCAAAGAGGATATGAGGAGGAGATGTACTTTCCGATCTTCTTCAATAGCTCGGTTAAATACTAGATCGAGAAGTTCAGACCCGTCTTCAAAAAAGTTGTCTTTGTTAGGCTGGAAGGTTTTCTCGTCAGGCATAAGGGGGCTGTCGAATTCGTATTTATATTCTTCATGCTTCTTTGTGCTTGCTTTAGTGCCAACGCCAATTGGAACGTCCTGAAGGCCGACGGAGTCCAAGTTTACTCGTCCGTAGATTGCGCGTTTACGGGATGGTTCCAGATTTGCGATGAATGCTTCGAGGCGCACGAATCCAAGACGATGAAGCTCCTTTAGCACAACCATTGCTGCCAAGTCGTCATAGTCTTTTGCTAGATCCGTTATAACCACAACACCTGGTGCCTTTCCGGAGTTGACTTTGCCAGCTTGATTGTAAATGTCTTGTTCTGCGGTGGTGAGGCCACTAGGGATAGAAAAGCCCTTGGCCTCACTGTTGAGCTTTCCGGCATGCTCACCTGAACACTGGTTAGCTTCTCTAGCTTATAAAAAGATGATAGGATATTACTTAGTCTGATTTGATCTTCTGGATGGGTGATCTTGACCCCCTTGGCCTCTCCGGTGCGGGCGTAAGTGTAAGTCTTTCCTCCCTCATTGACAAACATTTCATCCATCACCCTGGAGCAGTCTATCTCTTGATTCTCTCCAGCGAGATAGGCTTTCCATTTGCTGTGACCAACGTGAACTTCCTTCCATTCAGCAGTTAAGCCGGTTGGATCTCCGCACCTGATCCAATTCTTGAGTCTACTCAGATCTTCTTCTGGAATGTTGTCCTGATAATGGAGTTTATCTCCATCTGATCTGGTAACGACAACAAAGAAGTTGCGATCTCCAGGTCCCCTGTGACATTTCTTAAGGTCTTTGCCAAAAAGTGTCACATTCAAGCCAAGGTTGTGTAGAAACGTGAATTCTTCCTTCAGACCCATTTTCGGTGGTATATGTAGATATTTCGAAGGAAACGCTTTGTTCTGTTGGAGTAAACTTCTGCATGATGGAATGTTGGAAACGATATATGTACTCATGAAAGGACGCTAGAACGAGGCACCGGAAACATATCAGGATAATAATAGCAAAGGGGGCCATTATTAGGCACCCTGCTTTGGGCATCCAGCGTTGGCGGAGCCAGATTCGGCTCTTTTATAAACGTCTTTGGAATTCGCGAACCCTGGTATGAACAAAGCACCGCGGGTTTGGCATGCCTCATACAACTTCGAATCCTTGTATCATGAAGTCTAATTGCAGCCTTGTTCCGAGGCGAATTGGGATGACAAAGCGGCGATTGTGGTGAGGCCTAACAGTAGTGAGATTGCAATGCCCCCAAAGCTAGTAAGTGGAAAACTGGGTGATGTTACACTCATACCAATGAGAATGCGGACACAGAGCCAGTCCTTACCAGGTCTGGCAAGGCTTGGACGAGACAGAGATTAAACGGGAAGAGCTTTCAAACTTTTATTCATGACTAGCTATGGGTTCAGGAAGCTGCATCGCCAGGCCACCCTCACCGATATTTGAAGGTCAAATTGGGGCATCGAGAGTCTAGTCACTCTACGAAGCCTTTCTGTTCACCGCATTAATGGAATGACATCTTCGCCGGAAAGATGAGTTTGCTTCATTTGTGGTCATCACATCAACTAGAAAGCGTAGTGTGCTATGCTAGCTGGGGCAGTCCCTAAGCAGCTTGCTAGCAGGTTGCCGCCGGTCTCAAGCAACACGGGCTCTCTATTCTGAGAGACAGAGAAATTCCATGTGGCTGTACTCTCACAGTAAGTCCGCAATGCTGGAGTGTACGCTGTTAACCAATATCCTGGAAATACTCACAAGCCATGAGACGACGCATTGCTGCCGACATGTATGGATGACAGACGATTATGGTGGCCAAAATGGGCTCCTTTAGTGGTGCTATTTTAGTGCTCTGGAGCCAAAATTGGCTCGAGGGAAGAGGCAGAGACGATCTGGGCTCCTCAGTTTGGTCCTCCTTATTTCCTTGAACCTCACTCGGCCTCAAACCACCTTTTCTGTCTTTAGCTAATGCATCATAAGAAGCAGATCTCAAAATTTTAGGGAATGACTTGGACGAAGGTAGGATCTCAATAGTGTTCCCTGTTCCTGCTCTCTATTGTTTGGAGATGTAGGTTCCAACGCGGGAGAGCAATACGAAACAGGTACTGCTAAATTGCCGTGAGAATTTACCCTCTTCCAATGCTTTTACAACTCCTTTGGCTAACGTCGCGAATCCTCACCTTGTATTGCATGTATCTCTCATACTTAGGGGTGGATTAAAGGTTCCCAATAACTTGAAGCTCGAGATGCATACTAGCTCGAGAAGTATACTAGCCCATGTCACACGTCGTCATCAACATAGCTTCGCCGCCGAGATTATTCTGTGTTGCCACTGCCTTGCCACTGCGTTGCCTGAATTTCCCCGGTAAGGTTGCTGCAGAGTCATAATACTGCAACTTGCATTCTCCTAAGTTAGAGGACTTTAGCGCCGGGAAAGTCGCACATAACTACGTCAAAGATCCTGCTGTTATCCAACAACTGAATTACACCGAGGAGAAGTGGGGGGAAGGTTTAGCCTGGCTTCAAGGAGGTAGCACATTCATGCAGGCAACATAAACGCGCGATCAGCTGCACAAAGTTCAGAATGAGTATGCGTGTGATCGTCATGACATTTATGCAGCGGCAAGATTACGCCGAAGAAAGAGGTGATGCTAATGATTATCTCATGCTGACCCTTTGGGTACGGCAATCAGCCAACACGAGGCATACTGTGGTCTAAGGATCAATAAGTCCACCCCTTGAGGATATGGCAGCACAGACGCAGCAAGGCTTTTAAGCCAATAAGCGAGCTGCTTTCCTTAACTTTATATGTAGAAAGCTCTAGAAGCATCAACCCTCAGGGGGTGGACTTATTCACCCTTAGACCACGGTATTCAAGCAAGGGATAATGCTGGACCCGCTTGGGCTGCAGCAGTATTTGCTCTACTGACGTAATGTGGGTCAGAGGGGCAAGTTCTACCCTGCGACCAGTTTGTGGTGATGCTCAACTCATCCTTTCATGTCTATATAACCCTATCTATCTTCCGTCTTCCATCTTCATCATTTCCATCCGCCCCCATTCATCGCACTTCCATCTGTCATCATTCAATAACCCCCATAAAAGCAATTTGCATAACGCAAATACCTCAAGAATACAGTCGACGCTCCAATATGCAAATTCCTGCTTCTCAGGCTACGCTAAGTGACGGCCTTGAAGAGATCAAACCTTCAAGCTCTGAACGTTCAGCTCAAGGAGTTATTAAAAAGGGGTTACGCTTCCATGTAAGTATCTTACGTTAATATGGTACTCAGCGAATTGAACATGAGATCTAATAAGCTAACACTACTTGACAGGACATGATAATGTTAGTCAGATGGGGCCGTGACGGGAAGCCTGAGATCCAAATGGACATAAAAAGAGAACATGTCAAAGCAATCCATAACTCGCAAAATCCTATTTTATTCCTTTTCGCCATGTCCCTAGTCAGTAGAGCATTTAAGGACTGCGACACGGTCGACGAGATTTTTAACCTGGAAATCCCACATTGCAATCGCCTGATCTTGGAATGGGCCACCCACATGCTACAGCTGCCTATTTCAAAGGTGCTTACATACCCCGGCCCTACCACAGCAATCCAAGAGCCAAGCTTGTTCTCTAGACAGATGAAGAAGGCAGCCCAACTACCCTGCTATAATAATATCACCGCATTTGACTTTAGAGGCGTAGGATTGACACGCACAAACAGTGAGATTCTCATCATATCCAGATTACCATCAGCTAATTAAGTTTAAGATCGTGGTTATTCGAACGCCGAGCGGATGGAATTTGTTGGTCATAAGACTTACGATACATACTGGATACACTATGTTGCTAAAGGGAGTGTTAACGGCTTCTTGCGCCCCGTATTCCAAAGGGGTCAGCTTCCGACGGGCGAGAAAACTCCCACAGAAACCCCCGAAAGGCAAAGGCAAATTGCAAATTCCGAGGAAAATTTTATCGCCAATCCCCAGACCCGTAAGTGTGATGTCACACCAGGCAAGCTTATGCCCCTGGAAACCGATGAGCCAGGAGAGATACCAGTCGCAAACCCTGCAGATATTAGTCCACACAATAATCGGCATGATGGCTTAATCCTCACAGTTCGCCGGAGCAGTGGCAACCATAAATAGTCTGACTTGCGGAATACCCCTCTGCCAGAGCATAGACACAGAGACGATGTCGTCAGAAGTGAAGGTCACACCAAACTCTTAGTTTGGGGAAAGCAAGGATTTCTATAATTAGAGAATGGAAAGCAAATGTCGACAAAAAATAAACAGAATCTGCCCCAAGAAGTTCCCATCTAGTTTGGCACTACTGGTAAATATGGAGATCTTCCTCTGCCCCTTGTCTCTGCCCCCTGTCTCTGCCCCCTGTTCTCGCTTGGGTTTGCTGGCGAGTAAAAGACCTACTTCATATATTGCCATTCTCCTCGGCATTGGTAGAATTTGTTATGGTAACTGCCCTGTATTTAAAGTTGGATTCAAGGCCAAAAAAAAGCGAGAGAAACTCCCCAAGCTTGGAAGTACCTGCGCCAGTATTCAGCTCCCTCAGCCTTTTGGTAGCAGATTTGTGCCCCTGAGGACATGCGCATCTCCATCACCACGTCAGTCCAAGTGGGGCACGGGCTCAACATCAACTGGGGACAGGGCAGCTGAGGATGGGAGCGGGTAGGGATTGTTGGCCGGAACATGCTTCACTTCAATCAGAAGAGGGACGCTGGCATTGGGAGCTGCTGTGCCGTGTCATACCTTACTTTCTGCGTTGAAATTGTGCTGATGCTACTGTAATACAATGTTTTGAGAAGACATATCAAGCATTCAAAATGAAAAATATAGAAGTCAATCCCTCATCAAGTCTAGCATCAATTCTCGAGAATTGGCCTTGGCAGGTTCCATAGATACCACTTCCTCCATTTGCCGTCCACGCCAACCGTTTTGATCGTATTCGCGCTCAGGAGTACCCCTTCCATCATGATGAATTTGCTAGTGACGATGTCCTCGATCTCTTTATATGAAATCCTTATGACCATACCCCCAGCCCTCTTATTGCTGTCCTTGAAATCAAAGATCAGACCAATCTGATCAACTTCATGATACAGCTCCAGCTAGTAAGAAGAGCACTGAGAGCCCCGTGAAACCCACTGCCCATAATCCTCCCTTGCCAGTCTCTCTTGTCTTCAAAATCGCAATTGATACAAGAGACATTGACCTTTGCCTTGGTTTCCGAGCATAGTGGGGATGGGTAGGTAGGCCAGATTTCTGCGCTCCCGCATATCTGTGCCATCGTTTCCGGGTCGAGCTTTGATCGTTCGCGTGTTCGTTTCGCCGAATTATAGGGATGATTGACAGTAATTGAAGTTTCCATTTCTGCCAATTCTGGGTGTCCTGCAGTCGGAAGTAGCCCCGCTGGCGATAGAGAGAGCATTTTAGTTCGTATGAATGAACTTCAAGCCTTTAAATTATTATCAACCGAAATTCTTCAAAATATAGGAACTAAGGCAGGAAAGTTCTCCATGATACCAAATTTATACGCTTAGATCCTCTAGAGCCAATCAAGAGACAGTAGGTACCAAAACAGGATCCCTACACATCCCTCTATTTGGGGCATGTTTTAGCTCCCTTAGTTCTGCCCCCGGTCTCTGCCCCCTGTTTCTGCCCCCTGTTTCTGCCCCATGTTCTCGCTTAGATCTGCTTTTGTAAGACACCAGAACCACTCAAACAGTTCTGGCGGGGGTCAAGGCAGGGTAAAATACGCAGCTCGTAGTGCTAGTCATGCCTCTGGATAGCACAGATAATATTCACGAACTACCTCATAACTACAGACGCACGTGATGCGAGGTGCAATGCTCCATTTGATTTGACGAGCGATTACACATGGCACCGCGCCTGCTTCACAAGGCTTAGATTACGCCGCAAAAGATAGGGAAATTCAATTCAAGATAGTCAAAGAACTATATTAAATCATTTAATTATTCCTCGCCCTTTAATCTCGCTTCCTTCCATATTCACTTAGAGGCTAACTCCTCAAGGAAATCACGTGTAATTGTGCTCAGCGGTCTTCAAGTACAGGACTGAGCCTGCGAGTGAATAAAGCCGAATGCACTTAGCAATCCAAGCATGTGTGTCAGACCAGCAAAGATAACTATGAAATGGAATACCTGATGGCTACACCCGTAAATGTCGTATCGCAGTTGGTACCATCTCTCTGGAATCCTTGCGGTATAAATTGCTGCTCCAAGGAGATTGAGCATTGCCATCGTTAGCATGTAATCGAGACCCATCCTATGGTTCTGGATCTCCCATCCACAAATAATAAGCCCATGTGTGATGAATACCATGGCTGAAAGGCCAAATGACACGTACATCGAAGTTCGGTATGGCCTGAAGGTTGGATGTTGAAACCTTGGGGCCAAGATTGCTGCGGCGCAAGCCACAGCCAAGACAGAGACTACAGCCCAATATAGTCTCTGCAGATTTGGATCACAATAGAATCCGTAGTAGACGGAAGGGACTATCGATCCCCACATGAGAATAACGATTCCCAGATAGTCTAATCGATTCCAGAAAGCCGCCACCTCTTCGCAATGATTAGACAGAATGTGAAAAAAGCCCGAGAAGGAAAAGCATAGGACCACTCCGAGGAAGAATGCTGCAAAGACAAGTGCGTCTCCAACTTGAATTGCAATGTGATTGTTACGTATTCCTGCGTAGACACAGATTGAAAGAGTCGCAAAAAGAGCTGCGCCGAGCAGATGGGAGTAGATATTCACAGTCTCATTGTGGATGTATTGCAAGCTGTTTAGGGACTTCCAGAATGATCCAGATGAGGGCCGATATCCAGAGAGGAGATATTCATTGTCTTGCCTCCAGCTGGGCAGGTCATTCCATCGTAAGAGTAGATAGTGACCACTTTGGCTTCTTCCCTGTCTAGGAGTACGCGGCGGTTCGTCAGCTCCTGGTTGATTTGTAACCTCCCTCTCCGTGCGCAAATCCAACTCGGACACCATCTTCCCGGTTCGTGGAATTATCTCTAGTTTATTGGAAAATTATTCCCCGATTTTGAAGCCTTCTCTTTGAGCTGGAAATTTGGGTCTCATGGTCTGAAGTAACAGAAGCTGGAGAGGGATATTCTAAAATTAGATATCCTAGTTTCGGGGTGCGAAACCGGCACCTCATCTTATTACGTATTCAGGTATCTTTAAAGCTTAGGAGAATCGTCATAAAATGTCCCCGGATGCACGAGAGTTCCAGAGACAAGCATTGCAACCAATTCCCCATGGGTTGGAACGTCTACTAACTTAGGAACGCCTTAAATTATAGCTTTCATCCGAACTATTTTTAGCATCTACTCCCGGGGAGAAAAGTTCGAACCCGAGTATTATCTTCAATTACAAAACCACTTTCTAGCTTCTTCTTCACGAAGAGAGCCACTCTCAAATTTTGCCCAAGGCAGTATTTGTTAAAGACTGTAAGATATGATTCTTGCGGTTGATTAAGCCAATCCGAGATTGCCACCATAAGGGGATAAAGCTGAGAGTAGCTGTATTCGGAGATACGTACGTGCAATGGAGCCTAGGATAGTATTAGTATGTCTAATTTGGATGGCTAGGGGTTGGGAATCTTACCCATTCACCTATTCCTAACATGCAACGTGCTAGACAATATGCTGCTGCTGCTGTAATGCTAGGACGCTCAGCAACAAAGCTCTTATCCGGAAGAATGGCTTCAAGAAGGTACTTGGCCAGAATTCCGGCTCTAGATTCCATCTCATCTATCTCCTCGTTAATCCTTCTCAAGAATATCAGTGGACCTGGCCACCCTAATCTATACCGTAGTTTGTCAAGCATGTAAATCTCGACTTCAAGAAAGTCTTTCGCAGCGTAACTATCTCCGCACAGCTTCTGAAGGCTTTTTATCGTAACCACTTCCCTGTCTTCGTATTTAACGGCAATAGAGAGTGCTACGGTACCGACAAGCTGCAGCCTATTGCTAGAGACTTCTTTAAGAGAAAGAAATCTATCGATATAGTTGATTGCAAGGAAAAGTGTTTCCTCGCGTAAACAAAATCTGGAATGAACTTTAACTAGCCAGAGAATCAATCGCGAGCGCATTTCCCAATTGAGATGGGTGTCCCTTTGTTTGATGGCCATATAGTTAGGATCAGGAAGCATCTCATCCTAGGGTAGTCAATTTTGTCAGTGTGGATAAGCAAGGGAGCGGGAATTAGGAAAAAGATTACGCACTTGAAGCTCCCGCATGTATTCGAAGATCTCATCTTTATACTCGGAGACAATTTCATCATGGTCTGCAAGGTATTCAATCATTCTTTCCAAGTTGTGTATATATTAGAAAGTTTCACCTAGAAGTCATTCAATGCGGAGTACATTTCGGTCATATGCATTAGGACCATATATGGCATTATATATATATGCTATGTAACGCTTTCGCCTTGTAGACGCTTTCCTAGTTTTGGCTTCTAAGAAGAGGATCCAGGACAGTCTCCTCTTCCGTTTTAGACTCCGTTGTAATGACTTGGGCCGCAAGCTGGAGCCCATTCGGGCCACTGCAATAAGCTGGGAAGCTTGACAAGCGGGACTTTATGATTATAGAGACAACCTAGATATTGTTTAAAGAGTATTTTGAGGAGCACATCGTTAAATAGAAGCGAGGAAAATTGACCAAGCGCTATGTAATGACACAAGCCGCTTATAGCGCTCCAAGCAACTAATATTGGTGCTTGAAAGGTCAAGTAAAGCACCCGTAGGACCCAATTGAGCTCCTCTCGCGGAAGTACAAGGGCACTCATGAAACCCAAGTGGAAAAGGTAACTTGGCAACGTACACCCAACGGCTTGCGCTCATATGCGCTGCTCAAAATCTTCCAACTGCCTTTTCAATTCTCAGTTTCATCCATCATTCCGGTCCATTAATTCTTTCTACCCAACATCATTGGTAACTTCAGGATGGATATGCCATGTCCCAAAATCATCAGAAACTCCATCAAGATTCAACCCGTTTCTTAATTCCTCCATAAGCGGCATGATTCTTGCTACCATCTGAGAATATTGCGATATGTTGCTTCTGAAATAATCTGCCGCCATTGCACTCTTCTGTAGCTCGCATTGCAGTGTCTGATTAGCATCCCTAAGCTGACTCTGTTCTTGCTCGGACTCCTGTCGTAGTTTGGATTCAGCTGTAGCTTGATCCTTCCACTGCTTTAGCTCTCGTTCGAGGTTTTCATTTTCTTCTCGTAATTCATCAATCTTCGCACTGAAGCTCGCCTGTGGAGGCTTCAACAAATTTGTTAGTTGGAATCAGAAACTTAAGGTGTTTGCATACCTCTGTTGATATGAGAGTTTCCTGCACATCCTCCGCTGATCTCGTCTGGGTTGTGGTCGTTACCGGTACAGCCTCGAACGCTGAGTCAATTCCTTCACATAATTCCTTGTAAGCGCCGATGGAGTGATCGCTTATATTTTTTGAGAAAAGGTGCTTCTTTTGTGGCAATACCTTCCACGTATAGAGATCATCACCACCAGTTACGAGACGAACCTGTGATGGTTCGATTAAGATTCCCACTTTCTTCTCTGAGATGTTATTTAGTAAGGACTGAAGAAGATGCGTAAAAGAAAGACTTACGAATGTGTTTTGATAATTCTTCCCGGCACTTGCTCCTCCATCTACTGCGTTCCAGGTTACTTGATCTGATTGGGGCCATTTGTCGAGATATGATGCGAGGAACTAAGAACCAGAAGTGATGGTCACACCAAACTTCTTGTTTCTCGTCAAAACAAGGACTTCTGGTATTTTAGAGAATGAAATGCAATGTTAACGAAAATAAAAAATCAAGCACCAAGATCATGGGACCTAATTCGGCACAGGGATATTAATGAGCGATAATCAGACGACAATGAAGACAGACCGATGACGGCTAATTCTCTGCCCCCCGGTCTCTGCCCCATGTCTCTGCCCCATGTCTCTGCCCCATGTCTTTGCCCCATGTCTTTGCCCCCTGCCTTTGCCCCCTGCCTTTGCCTATTGTTGCCCCTCAATTCTCGCGTAGATCTGCTTATGTAAGACATTAACCCCCCTCAGCGTTTAACGCCGCTTACGGCAGCAATTGGGAAAATGAAGTTGATTCGTTAGGACGACGGGCTAAATTGAGAAAGGTTAATTTGACTGCTGTATGCCACGCTGAATCCCGCTTGAATGCCGCACTAAACCAATGCTGAATTCTAGCTTCTGCTAATACTGTTCCTAGTCATACCCAGCGCTCCCTTCTGTTCAACCATACTGAATCTTTGTTGTACTCTTATACTACATTATAAAAAAACCACTGCTCAACACAAAATTTCATGAGATTCAGGAATCATGCGTGTCAGGAAATCCCATAAAAAATCTCGCAGTGGATGTGCACAGTGCAAAGCTCGAAGAATAAAGGTGAGTAAAGGAACCAATTGCCCATGCACAATTCTGACCACATAGTGCGACGAGACAAAATCAAAATGCGTGAAGTGCACCATGCGCAACGTCCCTTGCTCCTTCAGCGAGAGTCCGCAGCGTCCTGCCTCATTCCAAACGGATCTTCAAGATAACTCTGTCAGGACCTACGACCCAACCGCAAACGATCCTATGTGGTATTTGGACCAGAACATATGCGAGAGAGGGGCCGCGGTCTCGGATTTCTCGTTTCCTCCCTTACACGTGGAATCTTGGTTAAATCCGTGCTGGAGTATACAGAACCTGTCACTCCCAAATGTTGGGCTTCTTCCAGCTTTACAATCAAATTCCGCATTTACAGCCGTAAACGTGGAGGATTCTGTGTGGAGTCAAACTCAGAACATGCCCAATCTTTCATCCGAGTTTGCAGGACTCAACAACACCCACGGAGGATTTTTCATCGAAACTTGGGGATCCAGAAATATCCAGGAAAGCCTATGTCAACCTCCCAAGGACTCACCAACAACTATGGTGCACTCTATGTGGGAGGATCTACGGCTCTTTCCGCCTAGTCCAGCAGCCGCCATGGAGAATCAATGAACCGAATCTTGAGTACGTTGAAGCCTTACGATCATTTATAGTTGCTTCGCTGAATCGAAAAGGGCCAATCTCGAAAGCGATAGCGAGCAAGATACCGAGCGAACTTCTCTACACGGCGTAACACCCCACGCAGATACTACCAGTGAGCACATGGAAAAAATCACTGCCAGCACAAAGCGCAGTACATTGTGAGGGGTCTTGGGACGTATGTACTGGGTCTGGCGGTTGTGGAACTCAATGAATGGCGGAGTCACCGGGCCAGGAGAGGCGATAGAAAGATTATTTTCGTTGTTTTGATTGAGGAATAATATAGGAAACCAGTTGATCAACTACTTTGACCTTGCTAGTGACTTTAATCTGAGCCCTTTGCGTCCTAGAGGTAATGACAATCGGATCTATATCAGATGGCCCTTCCTAAATACTCTCTCTATGGTAGCGTCTTCAACCTATTTCTGACACATTATAGCATGTTTCCTTAAGCAAGGCTGTTTCATCGTCCAGACTAATTCCACGAATCCGCTTAGCGACGCAAGTATTGGGCTCTCAACCACAAGTTGGCCATGAAGCGGACTTGGCGACTCCCTTGTCTGAACTACTGGCCGTCACATAACAAGATTGATCAGGAAATTCGCTGCAGAAGTGGACAATGAATTTAAAGATTTGGTCAGATGATAGTGCGCAGAGTATACTTAGTCAAAATGTTATGATGGATTGAGATACTGGTTTTGAGTTCACGTGGGTCTTCAAATTGGGGATTTGTATGGACTTTGTAGCATATTTTAATTTTGAATTGATTGAAGTCAAGGAACCTCTACTAATTCTCGAGGGATTTCTCGCCACGCAGGAACGGACGTTACTAATCTCTCAGAAGCTATTAACTCCATGTTTCAGACATCCAAAATTCGGTTGCTCATGATAAGATCCGCAAGCTCTTGATTTCCCAGACGGACCCGGCTCCGTTGCGTAACAGCGTCACTTATCGAAGCATGTAGTTCTTCAGGCGTTTTCGGCCAAGAAACTGCCCCCCATCTTGCCAGCTCGCTCGCATTTGCCCGGCCATGACCGGGTATCGGGAGATACATGACGACTGGGAGTCCAATAACTAGCGCCTCCGCAAAAGACATACCACCAGCGTTGTGCACCATTACGTCGGCGGCAGCGTACAACTTCTCAAGATCCATGCGCCAGCCCAATGCAATGACCCCATTGCAATATTGCATTTCCATTCGAAGATCTTCGTTGTGTCCGCATAGAATAAGGACACGTGTCCCAGGGCGTCTTTAAATCTCGGAGACGGTCTTGCTAACTTTTCCAATCCCAAGTGAGCCAGAAACTATGACGATAAGCAGTTCTGTGGAATGGATACCAAGATGTTGGCGCATAGCGATGCGAGTGGATGTTGTATCCTTCGAGAACTTCTCGCCAACCAGAGGTCGGACTTGATTGACTTCGACATGGTATTTGGGAGCCTGTGAAATGGCATCTACGTATGGTGTTGCATAAACATCTATTCCATTGTGGAACCATGTTTGGTGAAAAGCTGGGTCTGTCAGATATGTGAACGTGGTCACATCCAACAAATTTCTACTCCGAAGAACTCCTAAGGCCTGACTTGCAACAGGATATGTTGAAACCACAGAGTCGAAACCTTGAACCCACTTTTCCACTTTACTCAGGGAAGGCCTGACCCCCAAGAAATAGATAACGCAGTACTGAACCAAAGTATATTCGAGGAGAGCAAACATAAGTTCGAAAGCCCAAGGCGCATATTGAATCGTTGGTCCGTAACTCTCTTTGTAGAGAAAGCGAATCGGTAATGGGAGAGCATCGATATAGTCTTGGACCTCAACATAGGCTCCTCGAGATTGTAGCATGTTTCTCAGCTCATAGGCTGCGCTATCATGGCCCGCTCCTACACTCCCGGTAAGAACTAAAATACGACGTCTTGTAGGATCCAAAGGTTTGTCTATCAATGGAATATCATCCTCCAGGAGCGGGAACCAAGACATGACTGTGGCAATGGCAAGCAACTAAAGGTCCTTCAAAGGTGAATACTTATATACAGGCAATGCCACGCTCTTTTGCTTACCCGTCAAAAACCCACTTCTTTCTTGTTCGACCCTAGTCATTGTCAAAACGAGTTTGCTACACGACCATGGGTATCCTGGCTGCATTACGCAACCTCTTAGGGAAAAATGTCAGTCATCATCATTACTCACACCCTGGTATGCAGATGCCACCGTTTGTTGATAAAGCATCGTTCTCTTCACTTTACACTACATATTAAAATCAAAGTAAATCTAAGGCATTATCATGTCCTTCACTTGTTTCACAAAACTCAAAGGAGTGATTAAATTGTGCTCACTTTGTATATTACTTGCCACACCATTCATCGTTACATTTGTCTGGACAGGTCAGCAGCTTCTCAGTCACAAACCGATCAGTTGGTAATATTTATAGGAATGCTATTGGGACTACTTTTAGTCTGGGTTCATGACGGACGACCATGGTATCCGTCCATGAAATTCAATGGAAGAATTGCGTACGTATTTTTCATTTCTATCTTTACATTTCTCAACTAACACCTAACCTAGATTCATATCAGACATTGCCGAAGCAAGTTCTCGATCACTCTTCATTAGAGGGTGCACCGCTACAGCCGTTTTTGCAGCAATATCGTTCATCTCTACTCGTTGGTTACGATATAAACGGCTGTTGGTTACTTGCTCTCTCTCAACAAAAGTCAAACGAAAAGAATTTAGTTGCCTCGCAATAGTCGTTGTTTCTATCAGCATTGGAGGATTGGCGCTGGTGCTACTTTCTATCTTTGATATACATCAACACAAGATTCTTCACTGGAGCCTTGTGGCTATTTTCATGTATATTTACTCACCATGAATTGGTCCTTTCACTGATTTTAGAATAGGTTCTGTTACTCGATTGCTATGTCTCTTATCTGCTGGGAGCTTCGAACAACCTCGACTATTTTCCAAAACAATGCTATGCGACTATCTTACCGCATCAAAACTACAGTCCTCGTACTGGAATTAATAATAGCAGTGCCATATACAGTGCTGGTTTTTTTGGGTCGCATGGCTGATATTGCAGCTGTATTGGAATGGATAATAGCTTTTTTGTTGATTCCGTATCTGTTGAGCATGGGGATTGATGTTTTCCACATTAAAGATTACATCTATCATTGACATAACACTTTAAATCAGATGAATGAAACCCTACGTGTACTCGATATCTGATTGGGAATGTCAAAAGTTGTGATGTTTGATGGGCACATTCGGCAGTACCCAGAATCCGGGGTGTAGAGGCCAGGGGCAGAGACAAGGGGCAGAGACAAGGGGCAGAGACAAGTGGAACAAGGACTGCGAAGCACAAGGTTTGGTTGCTCACACCGAGCTAAAATTGTAGCAAGTCACGATGCTATCGCTGCCTCGACACTGGCAGCGTCCTCGAATGATTCTCCGTGGCGCTGTCTCGGACGGAGTGAAGACGGCTGTCATGAAATTTGTGGGCCAGATAGAGGCAAACCGGGTAGCTTCTGCCAGCAAGTGATAATGTCTTTTCCACTTAGCCCGGACTTATGTAGAAATGGGAGGACGATAATGCCTCGTTCAATCGAGGAGAGTGGTGAGGGTTCCGGATGATACAGGCAAGGTTTGAAGCCTGTGTGCCGCCTTCAAATATCTACCCCGATGCTCAGATGGTTAATCTAGGCAAGGAAATACAGAATATTTGATCTCCTTGCTAACAAAACTGGCAAGAAACGACACTTCCATAGAGGATGAATAACTAGTGGCGAAGGTGAAGTGAAGCTTCTTCGGTAGCTCTTTGGCGCAGAATCTTATTTGGATAAATTATGATCGTTGTATTTGAGGTACCACAAAAGGGAGAGAATGTTCAATTTCAAGTACATGATGGCCAGCCTCATTGTTGCACGGGCAACAGTGCCAAACATGATCAGCCTCGGCGAGGCGTCGAGCACCAACAGAAACGTTATTTTTCCTGTCCCCTTAGAAAATTCCGTCTGGGAGTAGAGATGAGGAGTAAAGGTTGGGAGCAGAGCCAACTGAATGTGCAACAGGAGTCCGGAATCGACAAAACTCTGGGCTTGCCTGTGTTGATAGACTTTGCAGGGCGGATTCACAAGTAATGGTTTCTTTGATTATCCGAAATAGGCAGAGTAAGATGGAATCATTTTGTTTGCTTAAAAGTCTAGGAATGGGATAAGTTGCCTCTTGGAAGTTGAAGAAAAAAAAGCTATTGCTAGTACCTGACAAAACAGAGACACTGTCTACCCCAGTGTCTCCTGGACTAATATCCATACGGTATGAAAGAAATGTTGAAATAGTCCTCCTCCACAGTCCCAACATATGTCGTATCATCGGTACAGTATCCGCCACCTGAAGGCCCAATATGAGGACTCGACGCAGTTAGCAATCTATTAGTCTTAGAAGTCAACAATCAACATACCAGTGCACAGATGGTCGAAATGGTACCATATTTTGATGCACCATTCTGCACAATACAGTATTCCTACCCAACTCATACGCCTCGCCAAACCGTACTTCCTGGGTGAGATACTGATAGCATGCCGCCATATTGCTATACTGTGTATTTGTACCATTGCAATAAGTTGTTGCTGTTTCACAAATACTGCTCGCCAATGCTCTAGTGAGGATTTCAACCGCCTGTGGAGGTGAAGTAGCGTTGAATAAAGGGGCACTGTTAGAGTTAGACAAATTCTAAACGCAGATATGAAGTTGAGAGATACCTTGAAGCAATTATATAATCAACCGTCCATTGCCAATACTTAAAGCTCCCATCATACTGCGTAACCTGCCCAGCTTTATTCCAAGTATTCCAGCTATCAATCTCGATAGGTACAATGAGACCGAGGCTGGTGAAGTTGAACATGAATCGGGTAGCAGCCGAGGTGATGTATTCGTTGGCAGCAAAATGCAAGATTTCATATGAAATTGGAACTCCTAACAGACTGATGGAGTTGGGATCCGCTGCGAGGTTCGCAAAAAGTCCAAAGAGATACTCTGTGTTGAGCTCCCGGCCGTCAAATGTCCTTGTGATGTCAATTCGCCCCTGTACATCCTCTGCTAGCAGCGTTGAGTTGATAGACTTGGCTTGAGTGATGTCTGCTGGGTAGATAAAATTATCGAAGAATTTAACTTGGAGATTGTAGAGCTCGTCAAATGTGTAATGCGGCTGATTGGTAGGGCTGGGCGAGAGCATTGAGGATATCGATTGCACACCAGTTCCCAAGAAGAACTGAGTAAGGCTGCTAAACCAGAGGAAAGGAAGGTGAAAAATGACCATGTTCGATGCTGCGCAGTGAAAGTGCGATAAAACACTGGAATAGGTACAACAATGTCAGTAGAGTTGGGGGATGAAAATAAAATAAATGCAACTCTACATGCCGGGCAGCTTTAATATAAATTAGTACTTCAAGCCAAAAGAATTTGCGGGCATGGCACTCTTGCACTAACCCTTGCTAGAGATGTAGTCATGCAATGGTGTTTACACTCGCAGACCTATCCATGATATCAGCCCGTTAATCTGGACGTCATATCAATTGAGGTATAGTAGGAGATGGTGGTCGAATATAATTTCGCCCGAACTTTTTAATT
Organism: Cadophora malorum; assembly: GCA_017365405.1. Classification (NCBI taxonomy): domain Eukaryota; kingdom Fungi; phylum Ascomycota; class Leotiomycetes; order Helotiales; family Ploettnerulaceae; genus Cadophora; species Cadophora malorum. The sequence continues at coordinate 107,554 of JAFJYH010000032.1, read as the reverse complement.
TTCAGACTACGGCAGTCCGGTGTGGCAGAGTCCGGGGGCAGAGACCAGGGGCAGAGACCAGGGGCAAAGACAGGGGGCAAAGACAGGGGCAGAGACACGTGTTTTGAGATAAGCACTACGATCGTATACGGCTTTCTTTCAAATGATACCGCCTTACAACCATGATCTGATATCTCTCAACTACTGGCTTGGCATCGGAGTCTGGGCTCTGTTATTCAATGGCACTTTATTTCTGAGGTGCCTTTTTGGCGCTGACTCACACCGGATCAATCGATGTGGTGGCAAGGTATACGGCCGCCCAAACCAGGCTAACGGAAAATTTTATCACACCGCGACTTGGCTACTCGTTGCAAAGGAGAAGATTACAAGTCCTAACCGGTTATGATGTAATCGGGCTGATAGATATTGTTGCCTTTCTCCCTGCGGCTGTGGTGGATTGAGGGCCTTATCTTTCTATATCAACTTCCTCAGCCTGGATTTCTTTCAGTTTCGCATCTCACCTGCTCAATACTATTTCTTGACCATTATTTGATGCTCAGAGCTTGCTTCAATACTCCTTAGTCACATCACTCTCCGGGTGTCCCATTCTTAATTCAGCCTCATTGATTTTCTGGAAGAAGATGACGGAAGAGGATCGGCTAAGCTCCCCGGGCTCAACCGCAGGAAATATCCTCAATGAAAAGGAGGCAGAAGCAAGGCCAAACAACAATTTTCTCGCAACCACCAGCAAAGAGACTCGAGATGTCTCCGAGAACTCCTCAACTACAGATGTGGACCCTGAGAAATCTGAACAACAGACAGAAACTGCCGAAGAACTTCCTCCACGAGACATCACTGGCTGGAAATGGGCAGTCGTCGTTCTGTCCATCCTTAGCTCGACTTTCTTATTCGCACTGGACAACACCATCGTGGCCGACATCCAACCCGTCATCGTCCTGCACTTCAACGACGTTAAAAACCTCACCTGGCTCTCTGTAGCCTTCCTCATCGGTGCCGCCGCCACCAACTTGGTCTGGGGCAAAATCTTCGGACAATTTAATGCCAAATGGACTTATATACTTTGCGTTGTGCTCTTCGAACTCGGCTCTGCCATCTGCGGTGCCGCGCCATCTATGGATGCTCTAATCATCGGACGAGCCATCTGCGGTGTTGGCGGCTCAGGAATGTACGTTGGAGTCATGACCCTTCTCGCTGCAACGACGACTATTCACGAACGTCCCATGTATATTGGCGGTACTGGTTTAACCTGGGGTCTCGGAACCGTCCTAGGTCCCATCATCGGAGGGGGTTTCTCGGATTCATCAGCTGGTTGGGAATGGGCGTTCTATATCAACCTCTGCATCGGCGCCGCCTGCGCTCCAGTCTACCTCTTCATGCTCCCCAACAAAGACCCCCGCCCGGGAATCTCTTTGATGGACCGCGCTCGTGAGATGGACTACGTCGGAAGTATTCTCACCATGGGAGCCTTCGTCTCCGGCGTCATGGCCGTGTCCTTCGGCGGTGTAACCTACGAGTGGAATTCCGGACAAACCATCGGCCTCTTCTGCTGTTCTGGCATCCTCTTCATCCTCTTGGGACTTCAACAAGTTTACACCATTTTCACCACCACTAGCCGACGTGTCTTCCCGGTTGAGTTTTTCAAGTCGAGGACTATGCTCATCCTCTTCGCCATGACCGCTGCAGGCGGAACCGCAATCTTCGTCCCCATCTACATGATCCCGATCTTCTTCCAGTTCACCCGCAACGACACCGCCCTCGAAGCTGGCGTGCGTCTCCTTCCCTTCATCATGCTCATGATCTTCGCCATCATCGGAAACGGCGCTATTCTCTCTACCTACGGCTACTACATGCCCTGGTACACGCTCGGCGGTCTCCTCTGCGTTACCGGCGGTGCGCTCATGTATACTGTCAACACCGAGACATCAGTAGCAAGAGTGTATAGCTACAGTACCATCATCGGGTTCGGCGACGGTCTTTTTGCACAAGCTTCTTTCTCCGTAGCGCAAGCTATCGTGGACCCACAACTCATCGCCTCAGCCGTAGGCTTTATCACTTGCGCACAGGTCTCTGGCATCACTATCGCTTTAGCTATTGCAAACTCAGTCTTCCTTAATAAATCTCAAACTTCGATCGCGGAACTTCTGCCTGGTACGCCATTGGCGGAGGTCCAGCAGGCTATTGCTGGTGCTGGAAGTGCTTTTGTTGCTAGTTTGAGCGATGTTGTGAAAATGGAGGTGTTGAAGGCAATTGTCACTGCCATGAGCAAAACCTATATACTTGTTATCACCGCTGGTGCACTTGCCACCGTGTTGAGTTTGGGGATGAAGAGGGAGAGACTGTTTATTGCTGCTGGTCATGCTGGGTAGAAATTGATTTTTGTTACTTGGTTTTAGTTGATAGGAGGATGTATGTAAAGAGATATATGGTAGATTGACATATAGTAGAAAGGAACGGTGTTTGACGTAGATCTCATGATTTCCATCGATGGAGTGGGGGGTAGAATGAAATTTAGTCATAGGCCTTTCAAAGGCATATTTAATCAACTCATCATCAAACTCAACCACCGACCTTCACGAGGCAGAAACAATGGTGCAGAAAACAGTGATTACATATTTAGGGAATGGTTCCCGCTTGGCGGGTGGCGTAAGGATTTAGGGAGCCCTCTTTGGCTCCCTGCCAGATTCCTATCACTGGAATCAGATAGGGAAGAAAATCGGATCCCCTGCTCGATTCCTATAATTAGAACTAGATAGGGATTCAAATCGGCACCCGAGGCTAAGGTTACTCTCCCTCTATATAATCGCCGCCTTGGTACACGAGGAATGCATCTGCAAACTTGGAAAGGAAAACGGAGACCATAGTAAAGATGTCTGCAGAGGCCGAACGAAATCCTCCTCAAAGTTCATCCACAATATCATCCCCCTCGTCGCCTCAGTCGCCTCAGTTTGTTGTACCAGGACTACACGAACGAGTACCCCAAAAAGATGATTTTAAGACCATCAATGTCCAATACTCTTTCGCCACCATCTCTTCCCGGCTGGATTCTTTTCGAGAATGGCCTTATACCACGGTTCCTCCGGTGCAGCTGGCAGTCTCTGGATTTTACCATGAACCCAGCGATGAGAATTTCGCTACTCTCATCTGCTTCTCTTGTGGGGCGGGATTTGGTATCGTGGGGCCTCCTGTTAAGATTTCGAATAAGAAATTAGAACAGTTTTTGCTTGAACGTCATACAGAAGATTGTTTATGGGCAGATATGAGACGGAACGCAACCGCATTTTCTCAACACTTGTCAAATGTGCAAGGCGGACCGCTGAGTCGTTCTAGCACTGATGACGGTTCCTGCGACAGTCATCCCTCAAGATCCCGGGAAGAAAAGCAACAACAAAAGAAAAGAAAGGGAAGTCTTTCACTCGGCAGCAAAGATGACCGGAACTACGACAACGAACTAGACCTATATCTTCTGGTCCAGATAAAGCGTGCTCGAAAGGAGAGTGACGCTAAGGAGATACGGGTTGTGAATGTTGGAGACTGTGGTCATGGGAATACAACGGAATTGCGCGTTTTCTTTTAAGCAAAGGTTTTCTGGCTTCAGGATATTTTAGAGAGCTCTTTTTAATAAAAAAACAAGTCAAATCCATTTCTTACTAAAGTCGTTTCCCCGCAAACTTGAGGTCTCATGGATTATTTGGAGCAACGTTCGTTGCGAAGAATTTGGAACTGATTCTAATTTCAAATGAACATTTTTCGAGCCTTCAATTTCACTTGATCATACTCCTTCGAATAAAACATCTTACATTTGCAGTGACAAGAGGTCTGATCGCTTGACGAACCAAAAGTAAGCTTCATAGATCTTGACGTGAAACCTTGCCCAGAACATTCAGATTTCAACAACGATATTCGTATCCTGGATTTTGGGGAAGTGTAAGGGAGAGTGACTGTCGATATCTTGTGGGACTATGTGTTGATGGACATTTTGGATTGTCAATATGCCGCAGTTGTATGTATTGAAGTTGATTTGGGACTGCCGATGTGCCGCACTTGGACATGTTGGCATACTCTATGAAGTGTCGAGGAGCCGCACAAGTATATGGACGCTCAAAACACTTGGCCTCAAATGCCTAAGTTTGTGTTCCTTATAGCAAGACAGTTTCTCGCATCCAAAGCCCATCCGCGTTTGGCAGACTGCAGGAACTTATCCCTGTGTGATTTATTCTCCATGCTCCCACCATGTTGGCTGGCAGCTCCCTCTGAATATTCGGTGATCTATATGTTGGGGAGCTGGCAGCACTTTATACCCCACAAACAACAAGAAAATGATGTTTTGCAGTGAATATAGAGTTTATGTGACATTTCGTTATGCCACGATTCCAAGCGAAGTCAAGAAGCGGTGATGAAACTCAATAGAGTATCTAATCAAAAATTTCTTCAGCCAAGGTAAAAGGCTATTCTATGTACAAGAAGACGAAGATGCTCGAATATGCAGCGAGTAATGTATTCTTGGAGTCACGTCTGCAGACTGGAGCGTCCGAGCAACATGATGTCATGAGCGGAATCACAAGTAAGCGGTTATGGTAGCAGTTCTGTTTTCCAGGAATGAGTTCTATTGGTCTGCCTCCTGTTTCAGTTTGAGATGCGTGTAATCTTATAATGAACTTTCAAAGCGGCAATCGTGGTAGAAACAGAGACTTCCCGCTTCAGAGTGAAAAGGAAAACTTCATGTCAAATCACAATTCAGAATAGAGATGAAAGAGCTTGAGATATGTGTGTGAGGGAATGGTCAATGCTCAGTTGCTATGGAAACAGCTGAATACTCTGTATATAACCTCGGACCTCCTTTGGATCCTCTTCTCTCTTCGCGTTCATTCTAGTCAATATAGTCATCCCTTGACAATGTGTACTTTTGATAGATATCATACGTTTATAGCCTAGCTATCAGCGAGTGACTTCCCCTTCCCCTTCGCAATCTTCCCATATCTCATCAAAAGTCCTTCATATATAAACTTAAATAATTTCACAAACCCCCCAACTCCAATAATATACCAAAAGCTAAATTTAAACCCCTGCATTTAGAACAAGAAGTACAATCCCACTCATTTCCACCCTGTCGGACTCTCCGGCGGACTCACAATCCATCTATCACTCGTGATCGCCTCGCCTACACTCCCGAACCTCTGATCGCCAGGCTGTTGTAGACCAGGTGAAGTCAGAGGACTCGCATACGCACCTGGGATAGGCACGGCATCGTATGTTTGCTCTCCTGGCGCAGAAGCTACATGCTCAATCACTCTCTCCTTTCTCGCTGGCGATGCATCGTTGAAACCAGTTTGTGGTGTCTTTGGCGTCGCGCCGTGGACTTTGATGGGAAGGGGTTGGAGAGCAGATGGCTTGGCTGGGATGGCGGAAGCGGTTTTGGCTTCTACGAACCTAGTGCCAGGGTCGGCGAAACCTTCTTCAGCTGCTGCTGAGGGATTGGAGGAGTAGGCGGAAGGCGCGGATTGCGAGCGCAGTTGAGCGAGATAGAGGTCGGAGCGGGCGCGGTCGCGGACGTCCATGGATTTGCGGAGGCGTTGCTTGCTGTAGTAGCGGTAGAAGACAACGCCGTAGAGGATGATGGTTATGGATTCGAGGACAATTTGGATGATGCAGCAGACGAGGGACCAATCCTGTTCATTTTCGTTAGTAAAGGATGGGATGAGAGGGGAAAGGGTGACTTACCTGCATTCTGCAAACCAGTGCATAATCGACATCTTCAGAGAATAGTTCTCGCCGTTTATTGTCAACGCATGACCAGCCCCAAATATCCTTATTCCCACCATTGTTCTTTGCTCCCTGTAGGATACCCGCTGATACACCCCACATCACAACACTGAAGATAAAGAAGGCTACAGCAAAGAGTGTATAGTAAACAGCGACCTTCTCAGCTTTCTGATGGCCGCCACGGAAGTAGTTCCAGAAGATTACGAGACAGAGCGCTAATGAGACGCAGGAGACTGCGAGGATGACTTTTTGAGGCCAGGGATTAGTGCCAGCGGCCCAGGCAGGGAGGTTGTTGCGGGGTGCGAGGGTCTTGGTGGCGTTGAAGATGGAAAGGGTCATGGAGACCATGGCGAGGACGATGAGACTGCAGCTGAAGTTTACGCCTCTGAGGATGAACTTGGCTACTCTGACTCTGGTTTTTGTTTGCTATACTCTGTTAGTATCTTCACAATCAAAGACGAGGTAGCGAGGGTCGTACCAAATCTTTCGCTTGCTCCTTCTCAGTCAACTCTTCGTGCTTCTCCAAGGCTTGCTCTTCCCGGGATGTTGGGCTGAGAGGGTTATCGATCTTTCTCCCCGATGTACCTAACACCTTCATCGCTCCTTTTAATGGCGGTCCAGGCGTGAGTGGGACCTCGACAGGTACACCTTGGTCGTGCCGCGAGGCATCGTTCTGAGAGATATAGCCGAAGCCAATATCTGAAGGCTGCGACTGAGCCATATAGGATGTCTTGGTGCTGGAGAATCAGTGAATGGTGACCGGCCTTCTTCACTTGCTTCTATCGGTGAATATACAGTCGTTGCTTCGGCGAAGTGTGGTGTGGGAGGGACCTTGAGAGCTAGTTATGGCTGAAAAAGAGAGACGGACCGGGGGAGGGTGGGCAGGTATTGGCAGAAGGCGGATGGGAGGGGAGATATTATTGGCAGCGAACGGGGAATTGAGTCCAAAACAGACGCCTTTCAGTCCAAGACTCGAAGACGTGCATAGACTTTTCTTTTCATTTCCGTGTTGCGTGTTGCGGCCGCTGGGTGAAGCTTGCTGCGATATGGATGTCGACTTGATTGCGGAGCATAAACGAGGCTGAGTTGGAGAAATGAATCCTCAGCTGAAGAGATTGCATTTTACTTACCGTTGCCGAAAATTGTATCGTGGATACTGCAAAGGTAGGAAGACGTCGTTCCGGTCATTTCATGCTATACCTGGTACCAGAGATGTGGGGGCAGGAACCGGGGGCAGAGACAGGGGGCAGAGACAGGGTGCAGCGACTTAGTGCACTTTGGTTCGGGTGGCAGTATACCAGAGCCGCGAAACTCGAACAACGGAGATTCGAGCTATTAATATAGGCTTAGCATATGATTTTGGGTAAAGGGCCCAATTCACTCCCCAAAAGCGAAGCACAATTTTCAATCAACCCACGTAAGCTTCCCTCACAAATGACGACAATGTCTAATATTCTTTCAGAATCTCAATATGTTTCTGTTCATGCCTCAAATCTTCTGCCACAACAAGTTTACCGTGGAGAAGGCCGAAGATGTCCTCTCTTTCCGCCCTGCACCACTCGCACAACCCAAAAAAGGTTTTCGGGTCGTTTGCGCACCATTCCTCTTCCACAACAACGATATCACGATTCGAAATCAGAAACTGAATGATGGCATCCAGTACAATAGTCCCGAGTATTCTGATAGTGCCATGGGCGACACGTGTGCCGATGGTTTCCAGAACTCGACACACAGCAGAATGATGCTTGAGGGAACAGGGCATGAAGAGAAGTTGGAGCAGACGACGTCGAAAATTGCTGAAGCTAGGGCTAATTTGGAGAAGTCAATGGATATGGTATATAAGGAATTGATTTTGGCGAAGAATATTTGAAGATATTTTGCTATCTGTGTTTCTAAGCTGCCCTCTGCTGTTCCTTTTCAAGGAGTCCCCCCGTTATTGTATTTTAGAGCCGTTTCAATACACAACCATCGCCTATTACAGAAAAGCCGCCATGAAGTCCATCTGCTTCTCCCCTTGGTTCGTCTCTTCATTGCCTTGTAACTGTCCCCGTTATTCTTGTGCTAATTAGCTGGGACGGTGCAACACCAATGTTACCACAGGTATAATGAGTAGAACAACTAATAAGAATATAACACAGCTAATTAAATACATACGACTTTTGATATGCTTGGAGCACATCCGCTTGTTTACTTTATTAGCATCACGACGAAAGCTGTCAGAATTTCCAGCAAGATCATCGGACTTGCCTTGTAATGAATCCAGATTTTCTCCTCGTTCTGATACATTCTTGATATTTTCTCGCATAATACGAATAGTATCATCAAATTGAGCTTGTAGACGGAAGGCCTCCACAGGGGCGGAGGAAGGTACACTCGCCATTGGTAAGTCGAATGAATAAACGAAAAGTGTTGCTACTAGGGAGGTATCTGAGATTGTCGTAGCTTACATACTGAGAGACGGCATCTTCAGGTGACGTATGACCATGTCAGCATCACTTCAAAAATCAGGGGCACTGGTAGGAGGAAAAGGATCTCAGGTGCCGGAATCAGCCCTTGTGGCCAGGAATAGTATGTCTGTTATTTTTAGTTTCGAATGATACACATGTTAATACAGGATCCATTTGTGGATACTCCAATGTTGAACCGTACTTATTCCTCAACACCAGCACTCGAGACAGATGACCTTAACTTACCTAGTTGCCATCTCACTTTTTTGCCTCTCACCATGCTTCTCAGTAGTGTACAGAAAATATTCACCTTAGTGGTCTTTTCCTCCGCTGCTGTCTGCTGTGCTGTATTGGGAATCCTACTACTGGTACAAGATAACATTGCGAAAGCTGGCATTGCCACCTTAACCGTAAGAGCTTATTCTAATCCATTTGGTATTGGCTAATAACCGTCATAGTTTAACTTCACCAATATCCATCTCCCCAATCACGCACAGGCCAAGATACACGCGAATTCAGTACCTGACCTTCTCCAACCTCTTGCAAGCGAAGCCCAGGGTGCGGCAAGCGTACTTGCCACTGCTATTGCAACTGCAGCCAATAACGCACAAAGCGCTGCAGGCGCCGTCGCAACAGCCGCAACGGCTGCTATCGAAGGATCAATTCCCCGAAATTGTTCGCTAGGTACAAAGGGTTTCTGTGTGGGATTCGCCAACCATACGCAACAATGCAGTAAATTTCCATTGAACGTATCTAGGATTATACCAGAAGCTGTTATAAGCTTCGTTGCGGACGACTTCCAGGCACTTCAGCCTCTAGCTGGGATCTTGGCGAGAGTCACCCAGACCAATGTTGAATATTGCTTACGATTCGGCCTGGGATTTATCCTTATTATGGGTGCAATATTGGTTGTCTTAATATTTACTCCTCTGTTTTCCTTCGTACACTTCCTTATGAAATTCGGGATCTCTTTGGTCTCTGGAGTAGTGTTTTGCGTACTTCTATTGGCGCCTACGGTTATTTTATACGAAGTACAGAAAAATATCCTGAATCTACAACCCCTTATCCAGGTAGAGAAAGGGGTGGCAATCAGTTATGGCTGGGGAGCTTCCGGTTGCGCTATTTTGATGATGCTATTGGTTATTACAACTGCGATATTCATATAGGGGAGGTGGACAGGCTACATGATTGAGTTTTCCCTGTAGCTTTCAGCTTTTCAGCTATTTCAACACACTCTTTTTAAAACGATAGAATTCAAACATAAGCAAGGATAAAATGTCAACAATAGCTATTAAGGCACTTCATAACGGGAATGCCCGGAACATAGAGCGTTTCACTTTTTGGATAAGAATTGCATTGTTATTAACTTAGATAAGTTCTACAAAGTATAATTAATTCCTTTAGTGAAGTTGCTGGTTACAGATTTGCAATCCTATCCTTGACTTAGTCGGTCACCAAGCGCGTGTAAGATGCGTCCCAGAACAGCCGTAGGGATCGTTAGCTCTTACATGAAGAAATTTATGACTACATGCACCACGCTCCATCTTGAAGAATGCCAAATTTAGAGCAGGATTCTTTTAAGTTTGGTGCCGCAATGGGACCCCAAGCTTGGCCTGTGGTTACTATCCGGCTCCTTCGGCCTTTTGGTGGCAGATTTGGCTCCTGAGGACATGTTGGACGCAACTTATTGTCCCCACCACCACGTCAGCCAAAGTGAGGCACCGAGCACAGGAAGTCAGAACCGGATTCGGAGTATGCATGTGTGAGCCCGTAATCAGCACTCTCTTCTTTTTTTGGCGCTGCACCAAAAGTGGCTCTAACTTAGAGGTCAGTAGGCGATTGCGAAGGCACCAACTAGATTTTTTGATAGCTACATAGACTGATCTCTTGTTTTATTGAGACAACTCTTTGTCTCTTCCTTCTCTCTCTACTTGTTACGCTTCTTCATCGGACTTGAGTACTTCACAAGATTATCCTCGTCTAATGGCTACAATACTTCATTTACCAGACGAGATTTTACTAAAGATATTCGATTTCCTCTATTATGTCGATGATAATTTTAAAATTTATGGCAACAAGAATGATCTTCTAGCGAGTCGTCTTGTGTGCAAAAGGCTAGCGACAATCGGGAAACGTCTTTCATTTGAGCATATTACTTTTATCAATGATATAAAAGGATATAAGAGGCTTTTAATATTGTCGCAATCCCCAGCAGCTAATAACGTTCGACGTTTATCTTGTTACTTTCAAGCTTTTGACACAGTTACAACCGAATACGTTGACCGAGTTTTTGGTTGGGGCCACTTTGACATGCAGAAGGTCCACGAGATGTATGAATTACAGTATTTGCCTCGCAATCGACAACAGACTCGCCTGCAAGCCCGTGGCCTAGATATGGGTGTTTTAAACAAAGCAATACCTTCGTTCGAAAGGCTTCGCGCTGTTAATATTATGCAGGATTTTAGCGATCGATATGGAGATATGTTTCAAATATTAGATCCTCATCTTCGCGCAACCTTTGCATGTTCTCCACTTGGACAAAGGCTTTTCGAGGCTATCACAGGCGCTATTTCCGACTCACAAATTGGCATAGAAGTTCTTCAACTTGGACATATCGAAGATAATAAACATTTCCATGATGCGAGTGTTCTACACAAACTCAACCGTATATATCAACCTCCTATGATCAGTATCATACAAGGATTTACTATCACAAGACGTGGATTATATCAACAAGCTTTCCGGAGATTAAGGCGGCTGAGAATTAGATTGCCATTAAAAGTTGATTCAAATTATAATGGGCTATCAACATTCATCCAATCGGCACTATTGCTCGAAGAGCTATGGATACAATTCAATTACCAAGGCGAGCAAGCTCTCACGTCAAATTTCGTAAGGTCTCTTAAACTATCTCGCTTACGGATTCTCAGATTGGACTTGGTACTAATTGAAGATTCGTTGTGCTTGATTGACTTCCTTGGCAAACATGCTACTAGCCTAAAAATAATCAGTTTCCGAGAGCTTGAGCTTAAAACAGGTTCCTGGGAAACTGTCTTTATTGAGATGAAGAAACTTTTAACCTTGAGCTCGGTATATATAAGGGGAGCTTTTGAGACTAGAAAAGTTATGGAGATCAAGTCTGGATTGACGGAACATGGCCGCACAGTCCTTAGCGACGAAGCAATCGAGGACTTTATTCAATGCAAAACAGACGATAACCCGTTTGATCTATTACGGTCTGCTCGCAGGGACTTTCCGCCGCATTCAGGCGGAGACTGGCAATGTTGGGATGGGTGCCCATACCGGTAGGTAGTCAAAACATTTAATAGAAAGAAACTTGTTAGTCTACGCATATATCATTAACTTTAACCCTATTAAGTAATTAAAAATGGCGGCCTGATTACCGTCTACGTGGGATACATTAGCGAAACCACTAAATACAATATAAATGTTTGCTTATAGCGTCTTCAGAACAATCCCTAAAAAGCCTCTCTCTTTCTCAAAAGATCCAAAGCGATCTCCCTCTTTTCAAATAGAAGGGGGCTAAAATAAGCCACGGTAGAGTATTTTTAGGATATAACAATAGATTCTATTTTTGACTCCCTTTTATTAAACTCGTCCGATTATATTAGCCATCAGTAACCCCTCCTTTTTCTTAGCGATAAAACGGCAGTCAATATTATATCTAATTGGAGCCTTTTTTGAATCCTTTCAAACGATTTGCTGTCCCTAAGGGAGCCGGATATAGAATCCTCCAAAGCTGGCCACTTCGATCTATATAAATCGAAGCATCTTTCTCACTCTGATTTGTTCCGGGATTCAGCACCACTGTACGATGTCTTCCCCGTTAGTCACCCTGGCGCCCGAGATTGTTTGCCATATTATAAAAGAGTTACCTATTGAAGATGGCCGAATCTTTCTGGAAAGTTGCAAGAACGTTTACAATAATGGAATATACGCCTTCGATGAGAAGTGTTTTCGGGCTATACCAGTTCGTTTAACCAAACAAGGCCTAGACCTAGCGAAACAGCTCTTAAAGGAACATTCAATCCATTATCTTCAAGAGATCTTCATTCGGCTCCGAGATGGCCTAGTTGTCTTTGGCTCTGAGGAAATGGACATTCAGAATGCCCTCATTTCAGTACTCACCCAAGGACTTCAAGTTTCCACTCAGCCTCTTACTATTAGTATATGGGATCATCCAGAGAGATTTAATGATCCCAGTGGTGGTTGTATGAAGATCGTGGCACAGGCAATAAGCACAATCCTCTCAGTTGAGCCAACCAAACCATTTAAAGTGCAGATCCAAAACTTACGTCTTGGTAACTGTAGATGGCTATTTCTTTGTGGCCGCCATTTCCTTGACCGAGTACAATCTCTCGAGCTCCGATTCGATCACTATACCAGTGGAAGCCGGGCACTAAAGGGTATTAAGAAAGTTTTACCCCTTGCCTCGAATCTAGAAGAGCTATCTCTTTCCAACAACACTGAGGCGTATCTGAGTTCAGAAACCTTTCAACAAATCATAAGCAAGAGCATACCTAAGAAGCTGAAAAGGGTGATCATCACTGGGGTTAGCATTTCAGCCACTGAGTTGCGGGAAGCTCTGTCTCCCTTTCATGATTATCTAAGGGAGTTGAAATTAGAAAATGTGGTTTTTCAAGATGAGTCATTTGATGAATTTATCGATTATGTTGTGAACCATTTGGCAGTTACTCTAGATAGCTATTCGGTCAAAGATATTTATGAGGACCGTGGAGAGGATGTCCACAAAATCCTTGATCCTATGAAAGAATGTAGGGAAATGGGGGTGTCTATTTGGGGGTTTGATATCATGAAAGGCCTAGATGGCCGTAAAAGTGATAGTAAAGCTAAGAAGTTACTGTTAAAGGGAAAGGGATCATAGGTAAAAGGGAACCTAGGTGCTTGCATCACTTAACTCATAGAAATACGTTACATCTTTAATCACGGATGGTCAGCTAACTTTTGGGCATGTTTGTCGCACTCATCTAGCACCTGGCTATTATTTTCATAGGTCTATTAATTTTCAAGACAATATATACTACACCGAGTAGCTAGAGGGCACACCTATCACTGGTATATGTAGAAGCTCATCAAATCATAACCTTCGAGTAACAGCAAACCACAACGCAATGCTTGGAAGAGTCTCCATGCCGTCCTGTGGGAATATTTGCCGTGTAGGGTCGAGCCACTCTGCTGCTGTGGCCTATAAAAAGTCAAATGCGGGCCGGCGTTCACTGTGAGAAGCATGTCCGCAACCGATTAAGGCTCCAAAAGGAGGCCAAATGTAGTTCCCAAAAGAAATATCCCTGGAGCCAGCTCAGTTTCCGAAAGGGAGCCCATCCTGACACCGTTCCGTTAAGTTCTATTTCGAGACATGAATTTCATATTGCTATTATAAATTCGGCCGACTTAGGCAGGGCCTGCACGACTATTCTACAATAAATTCATCAAAGCAACACGAATAATCAGGTCAGCTAGACTCATAAACTACAACCGGAAAAGACAACATCTCATCTATTTGCTCTAAAAAGCACTTTCAGAATATCATCAACGTCGTCGCCATCCTCGCTACCATCGCCATGGCACGGCCAACGACCCCCGGTGAACCTGGCGAGTCTTCAGCCTAGAGAGTCGATAAAATACTTAAGGACCCGCACTGTGTGACGACTTCGGTAATGACCAGAATTGACCAGGACAGCCGTCTTTATGCTGCCTAGAAGGCAGTCTCTGTATACTAGATACTAATCCGCGGGGTCAAAGCACTTTCCAGTGCTTCTAAACAAGAGATTTCAGCATTAAAAAATTCATGGAGGATGTATGCGGAGGCGCTGAAATCGATAATGGTATGCATAACAGGTGGGGATGGAGTGGGGGGGCCAGGAAAGGTCAGTGGATTCAAAAACGCGAACATATTGTATGAGAATTTGGAACTCAAGTTCGTGCTAATATATTAATAAAAACGCATATGAACTGCTGAGCCCTAAGTGTGGCCTCTTATCTGTATTGCTGCTAATATTTATATTAAAGCCGCTTGGAGTCTCAATGGAACAGTCCTCGACTCGAACATAAAAATTATGGCACATGAAAAACGGACCCGCACCGTCTCAGTCTCTTCCACAGTACTCCCCGATGTAGCCATTCTTTACCAATAGTAAAAAGGAGGTAAACCCCAATTCCCGTGCGTACAAAAATGTTCGTTTAAAGAGCGCCTTGTGCGTGTCATCTACAGCGCATGTTGAGCGTGCTTCGTTCTGCCGCAACCTCGAGATGTCCTTTCTCCAGCAGCTATACCAAGAGCCCTCCTGCCATATTCTTCGTCGTATTTCTGACGTCTCATCTTCAAGTTGTCTCTCCCTGAATAGTAGCACAAGTTGCGCAGGAAGAGAAAAGGCTTGATTCCATTCTTTCGCATCGAGGAGGCCTATCCATGTCCCTTCATAGAGGGCCAAAGCATCTTCTTGAGCTCGCGGTATCAAATAACTGATGATATCAACCGCCATGCCCGCTGTACACTCCCCCCGCTTGATTTCCTCTGAGAACACGGTAAGAAGGGCCTGGCGTCTGATATGCTTTTGTCCTTGCGCATCCTCTGTCTCAAAAATGTTGTACCAATATTTCGACGAAAGAATGAAGTTGAAAAGAGTTTTTCGGTCTGAAATCCCCCCAACTATAATAAGAACAATCTCACAAATATCTGATATAGCCATGTATGAAGACAGATGTTGCTTGAGTGGTGACAGATTTCATCTGCTGAAACTTTGAGGCTTTAGGTTTAGGGGAGTATTGCGTTGCCATCTGCGACGAGAATGTCTCTGCGCCAAGAATACTTTCAGTCAGACTAGGGCAGCCACCGGGGGCAGAGACATGGGGCAGAGACATGGGGCAGAGACAGGGGGCAGATACATTGGATTCGCTAGTGGTTGCGTAAGATCCTTGGGTTGCACTGGTGCCCCACCAGTTTGTCTTGACGTGACGTAAGCGCTAGAGGCTAATTTGACTACCAACACAACAGAAGTCAAGAGTGATTGGATGCGAGTTGCCAATATTGAAGACTTGATTTTCAAACTCTGAACTTCTTCACATTCTGAGGTGTCCCAGCGACTGAAAGTAGTCCAAAAGATAAGATTTTTTATTGGCTTCCAGAGTGTTATGGGGAATGCACTGCCGTCACGCGAACGTGTGGACGTTGTATGAAGGGATGATTGGTCTAATAAGGTGAAAATTGAAGGTTCTGCTAGATTACACAAACCTCAATTGCATCAACCCTGCAAGCGGTCACAAGTATCCCTCTCTTTAACAGCGTACTACTTCTGTGCTTTCCTCCCCTGATATCCCTCGAGGCTGAAGCCAAATATAAAGCCTCCGCCAACTCTGTTCCCAAGTCCTTACACAAGCTCGAAACTCATCAGACTCCTTTAGAAGCTATACAAATTGACGACATTTCTGAAATGCAAAAGGAGGTGCAACCTGTTTCAGTCAAGAGAGGATGGAGGTTCTATGGAACATTTGGGACCTTGGCACTCCTTAATCTTATATGTGCTATTGATGCCACCATTCTCTCAGTAGCATTACCTGTAAGAGGCTACCCAGACAATCCTCATACTACACTGACTATACTCCAAGATAATAGCTACAGATCTAAAAGGCACCACTGCCATTCAGGCGTTCTGGGTTGGGACTTCATTCCTCTTGTAAGCTCGAGGCGGCCTCTTACTTCACAAGTATAAGCACTTACACAACCTCAGATGCTCGACAGTCTTTCAACCTTCATGGGCATCTTTCTCACACATCAGCGGCCGAAAGCCAGTCCTCCTAGCAGCCTTGTTACTTTTCACAGTGGGCACGATCATCGCATCAGTTGCTGATAATGTGGCCCTATTACTCGTGGGAAGATGTGTGCAAGGTATCGGCGGCGGGGGCCTCGTCGCTCTCACCTATGTTGTTATCACTGATATGGTTACTCTGCGAGAGCGAGGTAAATACATGTCTGTAATTTCACTCCAGTGGGCCATTGGATCCGTGGTTGGTCCAGTCATTGGTGGCGCTTTCGCGGAGAAAGCCACCTGGCGATGGATTTTCTGGCTCAACATTCCATTCTGTGTGATTGCTGCTGTAGGGATCCCCATCTGTCTCAGGCTGCATATCAAGGAAGGGTCGATCTGGACGAAACTTCGCGCCTTCGACTGGTTTGGATCCTTCCTCTTCGTGGCTGCGACGACAAGTTGTCTCATTCCAGTAACATGGGTCAGTCTACCAACAGCGTTCTATTCAAAGCATTATTCTGACATCTACAGGGCGGTGTAATGTACAACTGGTCCTCGTGGCGAACTCTCGCCCCACTCATCCTTGGCGTTGTCGGCCTTATTGGCTTCACTATATACTCCATCTACATATCCACCGAACCACTCATACGTCGCACCCTCTTCAACACCCCCACCGCAATTGTCGCCTACTTCGGTACGCTGGTCCAAGGCCTAATCGTCTGGTCGCTCCTCTACTACATGCCCCTCTACTTCGAGGTCGCGAAGAATTACTCACCCATCACCTCCGCCATCGCCATCTTCCCCTTCACCTTCACCGTTGCCCCCGCCGCCGTCATCGTTGGTCTTGTAATCACCAAGACTGGTCGTTACAGGCCTTCACTCTGGATTGGATGGCTCCTCACAACCCTTGGCATGGGCCTCCTCATCTATCTCCAACAATCAACCAATATACCCTCCTGGATCTTCCTCTCCCTCGTCGCTGGGACCGGTCTTGGCATGCTGTTCAGTGCGCAAGGCTTTGCCGCGCAAGCCTCCGCCTCCAATGCTGACCTCCCTTTCGCTGGCGCCATGTATAGTTTCTTCCGGGCATTTGGGCAGACTCTCGGTGTCGCTATCTCTGGCGTCATATTCCAGAACACCTTTAAGAAGAAAGTCCTTGCTACCGCATATTCGACCTTTGCAGATGAGTGGTCACGAGAAGCGAGTTCATTCGTACAGGTGGTGAAAGCGTGGAGTGATATTGGGGAGGAAGGGGTAATGAAGGAGGTAGTGATTAGGGCCTATGTTGAGAGCTTGCGGATGGTGTGGTGCGTTATGTGCGTGTTAGCAGGGGGAGCGTCTATTGCAAGTTTGGTGTGGACAAGGGAGATTAGCTTAGAAAGGGAGTTGGAGACGGAGCAAGGGTTTAGGTATGATATGGACGAATATAGATGAGGAGGTTGTAACAAGCGGTAATTCCTGTTAAGTAATTCACAGGTAGTGACATTCTAGTCTTGAGGCGGGTTAGATGGTGCAAGAACCTATTATTTAAAAAGCAACCTTGTATTCAGTCTAGTCTAACCTCGGTTTCTATAATGACTAACGTCCATCCATGCGTAACGAGAAACCACCCGTGGCGAGAAAAAAAAAAAAGAAAAGTCTGTACTCGGGCTACCTTTAAGATACATTATTGGAATTGATATTATTATGTTCTATAACCAATTCTCAATTAGTATTCGATTTATAGTGGCAAAATGTTACGTTGTGGCAAGCTGATAGGTCGTGCCGTCGACGGCGTCGGGGAGTTGCATTAGCGTTTCCCCCTACTCTATCACAACGATTGGCTAATCTCTGACTTTCGGCGCTTTAGTAAGAAACTTAATCTCAAGAAGAATATATTCCCCAAGTTTCAAGACACAAAGCACCAAAGAATCGGGTTGCCGAGTTTATCCGGACAGAAGGGAGAGGGGCAAAACGCACGCCAAGCGAATTAGCGATTTTCCAGCTTAGCTAATGTGATAATTTCAGTCACGCTACTCGTATATACGGTATTCCCCTATATTTTACTAATTATATCGGTAAATCATGAGATTATGGGTGCAACGTTCTTCTAGAAGTTTCGATAGAATATCACGTGACTATTTTGGTTGGCTAGCAGAAGTCGTCGCACCCGTCCTCTGGTGTTCCCTCTTTCATCTATCAATCGACAGGTTGCCATGACCAGTCGAGCTCTTGCAGAGAGCGATCTGCGAGGAGAGCCTTGAACATACGAGGAGAGATCGAAACGACAGTTGTGGTACTGCTGCCGGATTCTAGCAGCGTGAATCGTTCACATATCGCGTGTTCATTCTTCTGTATCGAGCTGAGCCATTCGCAGCAAGACAAACCATGATTTACTGGTGAGAAGAGCGTAGCTAACTTTGAAATAAACAAACAAAATGCATCCATGCAGGTTTATACCAGCAGATTGGGTCGATTAACGCGCCTTCCGCTGCGCAAACGCATACAAGCCATGACTGCCTCGCAGCTGCATCGATTAAGCGCCAATCCGAATCCAACGGCAGCTTTGCAACTCGACAATTCATTGCCATTCCGACGTAGCGACTCCTGACTGATTAAAGAATCAAATTCTTCATTCAAACGATGCCGGGCAACGACCTTCGTCTGCTTGCGCTCGACAGCGGTGGGGTGCGTGGTCTTTCTGCGTTGATAATCCTACAGCAGCTTATGGAGACCATCAACCTAGAACACCCTCCGAAGCCGTGCGATTACTTTGACATGATCGGGGGAACTAGTACTGGCGGGTAAGTTATGGGACTCAGTATATTAATTCTCTAATTCTATTAATTGTAATCGATTCCCAGGCCTCGTGAACAACCTCTCATAGCCTTTTGTACGACGAATGAACCTTAGGGTATTTCCTCTCGATAATCCTTCATATTATCCCAAATAGTCTCAATTGGATTCAAATCAGGAGAATTCGCTGGCTAAAAGATAGGCTCAATTCCAATTGCTTCAAATACCGACTGCGTATACTTAGAAGCGTGCCCTTTAGCATTGTCTTGCTGAAATTAAAGCTTAGGGTATTATTATAAGATCTCTTGAACCTTCGGGATAACGATTCCAGAGTACAAGCCTTCGTTAATTGTTTCCCACAGACTACGAATCCGTTATCATTTGGGCATTTACGAAGCAGTATGGTAAGGAATACTATTTGAGTTAAGCACAAAGCTTCTATCTACTAAGGAAATATCCTGTCTTATATAGAATCTTTGTTTCCCTGGAGCCATGCTCCAGGGTGCCAAGACACACCGCTCGTGACTCCATCACGTGACCGTCCCCTCGTGATCTCCACCGAGCTTCTCTGTGTAAGCCTCGCTTACCGAGCCTCAGGGCATGGCTGTCATGTGATAAGAGATTTGTAACACTACCCATCACCACCAAGCACAAGCCAAGTTAGGCCCTGAAATTGGTAAACTTAGCCCACCTCAATTGCACCCCAATAGCAATAACGGGCAAAACGCTTACAATCTCACCCAAACCAGCATACTGAGGTGGGATCCTTGCATTGGGAAATGCTCCTGCGGCCAACAGAATCGCGAAGGTGTTGTAGACGAACGACCAAGTAAAGTTGAAGACAACTCGTCGATAAAAGGTCTTAGAAAGGTCGATGAGGACGAGGACTCCGCCCAGAGCTGGTCGGATGAGAACGGCATCTGCTGCACTTTGGGCGATATCTGTGCCTCCATTGACATGCATACCAATAGATGCTTGAGCAAGTGCCACAGCATCATTCGTTCCATCACCGCAGAACATCACAATATTTTTTGCAGTGGATATTTCCTTGATATATGTCTGCTTGTCGGCTGGACTGCACCGAAAGCGCACATGACTTTCAGGCAAGTCGAGAGTTCGAGAAACAGACTTGACAGACTCTTCGTTGTCTCCGCTAACAATAGAAATCTCGATGTTCCGTCGCCTCAACTCGTTGATAACAGCCGTAGTATCTGGTCGAAGACTATCCTTGAGACCGTACACTGCAACAAGACCTTTGTTGACAGTGATGCAAAAGATAGAGACTCCCAGGGAGAGGATATTCTTGACCTCTGGTAGATTTTCAACTCCCAGCCAGTGTGGATTTCCCGCACGAATATTTTCTACTCCCCAGGTAGCTTCAATGCCACAGCCCGCAATCGAGGTGACGTTCTTCAGCTCATCTGCTTTAGTGACAGTTGACTTCAGATGAGCTGCTATGGCTGTCGACACAGGGTGCTTGCTACTACTTGTCAAACCAAGAATCATTGGTCCAAGTGTCGTTCCTTCGCCGGTTGGGTATATCTCTCTCTCCACCGCGAGCAGCCCCTGTGTGAGGGTGCCTGTCTTGTCAAACACAACATGGGAGATATTTCTAGCCTTTTCAATGGTTTCTGCTGACTTGAAGATCACACCGTTTTTAGCAGCCACTCCACCGGCGATGACCAGAACCATAGGAACAGCTAGGCCGATTGCGCATGGACATGACACAATGAGGGCGGAGATAGCGTAAGTCATGGCGTTGATGCATGCAGTTGTCGTAGAATAATCTCGAATTCCTTTACCGACTCCTACCCAGACAACAAAAACAGTGACTGTGAGAACAAGAATAATTGGGACAAAGTAAGCCGCGACTCTGTCTGCCATATCTTGGAACTTGGCTTTGGAAGATTTTGCCTCGTCAACCATTAAACCGATCGATTTGATTGTATTGTCTCCCATAAGCCGGGTTAGGCGAATTGTTAAGGTTCCAGAGTGATTTATAGATCCGGCAACAACCGGGGAACCTGGTTGTTTGGCCACAAGAGTAGCTTCGCCCGTGATCATAGACTCATCGACTTCCGATATGCCAGAGATGACAGTCCCATCTGTGGCGATTGACGAATCCTAGATCAACAAATTAGAAACGTTCTTAAACCACCATTTTGCGTATATACATACAGGTGGCACCACAAATACATCTCCGTATTGCAAGAGTCGCGCATCAATCTCATCTCGAGAGTCTAATTTTGAATCTACGAGAATAGCAGTTAAGGGTTGAAGTGATTCGATAGAGATCGACTCCACAGCTCGCTGTCTTGCCAAACTAGTTACAAGGCGTCCCACCATAATCAATGTTACCAGTAGCGTACTAGTTTCGAAGAAGCTCCCAGTTGAAAGAGGCTTTTCATAAGCCAGGCGAGCGTAGGCAATAATGGAGTATATATAGGCAGTTGATGTAGAAAGAACCACAAGAAAGTCTACTTCGACTAGGTGTGAGAAAAACAGCGCCTTGAAAGCGCTGAAATACCATGGGCCCGCAATGTACACTTGCACAACTGTTGCGAGGACTAGTGAAGCAGCTCCATAAGCGATTTCTCGAGGAGGAAGCTCGGCCCATGCCATGATAAGCACAGGAATAGTCAGCATTGTAGAAACCAGCGTCTTGAAGAGCATCAAGCGAAGATGTGCTCTACCAGATGTGATAAGAGGAGGGTCTGCCATAGGGGCTAGCTTGGCTAATTCAAAGAACGGATTGCCCAACAAGTCTCTTGCGCCAAGAACCTCTGGATGATAGGTAACTCGAATGGTGCGAGAATCGAGTACAGCAATATCCGAAATTCCATATGGCAGATCGTTGTCGCCAATAAAGAGTGTAGGATCTTCCACAATAAGGTCAAGCTCGTGTCCAGACAATGTCATCTTCGAGCAAGTAAATCCAGTCATTTTCTCAAGAGACTTGATAGTCTCGGCAACGCTGATATCGGCGGAACTTGCGCAAAAATCAAATTCCACTCGACCCAAAACAAGGCTCGTTTTGATATTGGAAACTGCCGGCATTGAAGTCAGAGCTTTCGAGAGTGATTTTTCGCAGCCAGTACAAGTCATCCCTTGGACACTGATGATAAGATGTTCGACTTCAAGAGCGCCCTTTTCCAAGTCCACCTGAACGGCGCTGGCGTTCGTAGTATAGGGTAAAATTTCGATATCTTGCGAACATTTGTTGCCTCCAGACTTGGTTTTGGAACAGCAAGCTTCTTTAGTGACTGGGCGCTTCCCAGTTGGATTCGAGACATCCTGGCATTCAATTTTGCGACCATTTGTTTCTTCCACTCCCAGGGTAGTGTGCTTCCCAGATTGAACCTCAGTAGAAGAGCATCTATCCGATGACGACTTTCTGTCTGATGGAGTCGAGGTTGGCTCTGAGCAGCAGCCTTTTCTACAATCGTCCAAAGGTGCAGCGACAACAATCGGTTCCACAGCTGATTTAGAACAGCTTCCTTTGCTACAACCACTTGCAGATTTCGATGTAACGGCTGGTTCCACACTGGGGTCAGAACAGCATCCTTTACCACAATCCGGAGCAGGAGCTTGATCATCGAAACTTGTCTCCTCCCCGCAGCAGTCCAAACCCTCTTTGGCATGCTTAGGGCCGGCTTTGACACCACAGGCGGACCTAGCTTTTGTGGCAGAAATATTCATTCCAATATCGCTTCCAGTTTGCTGTGGCGGGGTAGAGCAACAGGCGTTTGTTTTCGAGACTACGTTCACCAATTCGTCCTTCGGGGGAGAGCAGCACGACTCCCCAGCACACGAAGCGCATCCAACCGACTTGACAGAACTCCCCCCACTAGAAGCTTTTCTCATTCCCGCCAAGAATCCCTCCTTCTCCGAACTCTTGCGTCGAACAGTCCCAGTTTCCAGAGCACAGCACGATTCCAAATTCAAGGAAAGCAACACCTTGCAAATACACCCAAAATTGTTCAACATCTCGCTATATGCAGCCTTTGCTTTGGAGAGGTGGCTCTCGCATGGTTCTTCGTCGGATGGGAGTGGGATGGGAGACTGGGAGCTTGAGGGAAGCTTGTTTCGATGACTGTGTTCATTCTTGCAATCCTGGCGTGCGATTTTGACGAGGCAGTTATCTGCATGATTTAGTTAATAAGCTGGAAATGCCACAGGGCCGGGAGGAGCCTACCATCACAGCATCTGTTCTCTGGTGAAGGAGAGGAGGAACAACATGCAGAACAGGTACAAGTTCTCTGGCGGGTTGTGGAAGAGTCCCCTCTTCCTACTTCATCGCTGGTTGAGCAAGTCATTTTTCTCACAAATGCAGGTCCAAATTGCGAAGAAAGAGAAATTGTTTGGATATGCCGTTTGTCCCATAAGCTGAAAACTAGTTTGTTGCGTACGAAAGGACACGATGACAAACTGGGTACGTTTTAGCGCCAAAAATTCTTCGGAGGATGTCGGGAAACAGGAATTTTCCGGCAAGGCGCGCGCAGCCACAAACGTCACAGCCACACCATGATAGTTCTATCCCATCCGCAGGCGCGACCTCAGCCTTCAGAAAAGTGGATCATCGAGGTAGATACGGCCAATTAGAGCTATAGCGCAATCCGACAGTAGGAACCTCCCTTTTTTAACGTACTTTTCAACACCAATACTCTATTAGAACTTGATACAAATTCATTCAATGGTAGAACACTTCATAGGATTGAATTTGCGCAATTTATTACGTACAAAGAGGGTTATCAAGTGCATTTTTGTGCGTTATAGTAGAGCGAAATTTTGGTGTTCTTTGCCAAGGAATCTGCTGAAGGCTGGAGGTCGCGCCTGCGGATGGGATAAGTTTAAAATGCGAAAAGAGCTTGATGATTGTGTCGCGGGTCGAGGGGTCCTATCATACTATAATAAGAGGCTCTCTATAATTCGGGTGGGCGGCGACGACGCGATCGTAATTTTCGGAATTAATGGGTCAGGAGCGTTCGAGAACTGAGCCAATTCCGCTTCCTACTTACTGACGGCGATGATAAGTTGATAGGGGAAGGCACAAACCGGAAGATGTCTTTCTTGGAACTCTGGCAATTATCCTGAGTAAGCACGGCTGACCAGACATGATTGTGAGTAATCTATCGAACTCCTTGCGGAGGTAGAAGAGAATGTGATGGATAGGCTTGTCAACCCGAACTCTGTGCTCTCTTGAATTGGATGTCAGCCAGAAAATGCCCCACTGATGCTTGCCTGAAAATTAGGGCATTATTTTGCGGTACGTGCCAGTTCTCTAATTTCTGAATTACCCATATTCAGAGGTGTAGCTTTCAGCACGCTATACCCAAAGCGGTTCGCCACCTCAGCAAAAGTACTGAATTGCGTGGCGACTTTACATAAATCTGCATGGTAAAGCTACCACAAGGCTTGAAAATAATTTCAGGCATAGTATTTAATACATATAACTCAGGTAACACCATATATGGAAAGTGGAAGTGAGAGAAGTACTAGGATAGAGGGTTGGGGAAGGAACTGTATTATACACTTTAAGCGAAGGCATGCTATAATTCAAGCTAAGAAAAGCCCAGTGTTTTTATTTTTTTAGTGAAGGGTCTCAATGTGTTTAGAATTGACTATAGAACATAGCTAGTACAAAAAATATAAGGGTCGCCCATGTGCGTTCGTTTTTTTCGAAGTTTATAGGTGAAGTACCCATAAAATTTCTCGGCACGGGTGGTTTCTCGTTACGCATGGATGGACGTTACTATATCTATCGATCATATCTCCTTCAACAATCCGTTCCCTGTCGGATTAGTTACGTGTAAAAAGATTTACTTTGAACAAGGCGTGCTGGCGTGTGAGGGGTGCTAGGAAGAGGCCGGAGTGGGCTGCAGGTCATACCAGTACGACATAGGATCAATGACTTCACGTTCCTTTTTACCATCTATTTCCCAAATATCTTCAAGATCAAAGTCCTCCAAAGAATAATTGCGGGAAATGTAACGGACGAAGCTCTCAAATGACTTCTGTTCGAAAGTCATCTGTTGTAGTTTTATGTTCTTCAAAGAAGCTTTAAAAGGATGTAGAATCTCCTGTAGTTTGTCTTTAGTAGTATCAACTCCGGCGAGGGAAATACTTTCCAGTGTTTTAGAACTTACAGCCTTCGTAACTTTCCGAATAGGGTTTAAAGTAAGCGTCTCGCCAGTGTCGTTCATTAAAGAAATCTCTTTGAGATTCGTTGCGAGAGGTAAGAGCTCTTGGATAGACCTTACCGTAGTATCATACGGTTCAAATCTAAGCCCTATAGAGTGCACTCGGCTTAGAAAACTTTTGCCGAGAGCCAATAAGGTAGCGCAATCGTGTAGTCGGATGTTTTGTATATCGATTTTGAAATTGGTGCTTTCATGACCTTTTAAGAAAGTTTGTATTGCCAAAACCACAGCTTTTGTATGAACGCGGTACCGTCCTACAGCCGAATCAAACTCTTCTGGATCATAGTGGATTGTGATAGTGTTGAATTTGGAGGAAACCTGAAGTGCATTAGTGAAAATGGAAAGTAGGCGGTTTTCAAGATGGAGTTTTCCCGGATGGTGGTCACATTCTCGGTCTATCCGAATGATAACCTCTTCAAGAAAACAACACGGCTGTTCCTTCGTAAGCTCTTCGGCTTGTAAAATACTCTCGTCCTCTAAGGTGAGTGGTATGACACTAAAGCACTTTTGGTCAAAAGCATGCTTGCCATTATCGTAAATTTCGCGGCAACTTGCCAGTAAGTCACGTCCATGGTCGATAGGTAACTTTTTCAAAATGTTGCAAAGGAGTTCGGGTGGTAGAGAAATGAGAGACGGAGGCATTGTGCGTTGTTATAAAAAGACTACTTAAGAACGATGATGGACAGAAGCAAGATTGAGCCTGACTATATAAAGATATATGGTATGGAACCATATCCGGCCTCAAGCTGCCCGAATGGTCCTCCTACGGGAGCCCAAAATTGCAACCTGATCCATCGCGGATACATGACATGTGTGAAAGGTGAAAAGTTAGTGCGAAGGTAGCCGACTTTGTCGCTTTCTGACGGCGACTTCGAGTACTCCAGACATCTCTGTGATAAGTTCCACGGCATAATACTTTTTGGTAGGACCGCGACAGAGCTAGGGGGGCGGGATTACGGGTATCATGTGGCAATCAATCACGTGTGGTAGCTTGACGAATCAGCATTCAACTGTCCCGCCTCGTCGCGCACGGGCCACGGTGCCGAAATTCGGCACCGTGGCCCGTGCGCGATCTGGGAGGCATAGTCTAGAGGGGCTGGATGCCATGTTCTGGAAAGGAGCATGCATCATTCGAGATTTTAGCTATTATGTCGCTCTAGAATGCTCAGAACGTGGATATGGCCAGGAAGAAGACTACGTCGACTTGTTTCAACGAACAAGCTAGCCTACGGCGCCCAAGATCAAAAAAGGGACAAGATAACAGGAGTAGCAGGCCGAGTTTTTATATTGAACAGAAGAGACCCAACTAGTGAGAAGCTCCGACCTCTACATGTGCTGAGAAGAAGTGGTAGCTTGAGGTTTCGTTCGTGAAATCAATTTTGCTGCACCATCCGCGGCCCTCATGACAGCCTCCTCCTTCGTCAAACATCCTCCCACCGTAACAACTTCAATATTATTGATCTTAACCGAGCACTGATACACATGATTATTACCCTCCTCAAACCCAACGATGTACTCGACCTTGTCTGGCCCAGTCAAGCGTTCAAGCGAGGCTTTGGGGTGGACAACATCGATGCCGTCAGCCATTATGCGACGTAAATATGGCATTACTCCAATGCGCTCTGCGAAGCGTTGGCAGTCCGCGAGAGTTCCCCCAGTATCCACAAAGATTGCTCCGAAAACGCTCTCAATAATATCGGAGAAAAACTTCTCTGCATCCAGCTGAGCGAGTAATGCCCATGGATAGAGTCGGTCGTACTTCAAACGGCGTTCTATGTCTCGACGGAGCCGCTGATGACGCTTGACGCAGGCCTGTTGCGCCTCTGTAATCTCTCGACCGTGACGCCTCATAAACTTCCAGAGTTCGATTTTTTCCTCTTCATGCACTTCGTAGAATGTTCTCTCCCCCTTCTGCTGGATATGAATGGCATCTTGCATCAAAGATACTTCTAAGCAGAGGAATGCCAGTAGATCGGCATTAACTAGCGCTGCCTTGATCTGCGACATGCTCCCATGCTCACAATTTGGGTTTTCTTCGAAAATTGCTGTGACGACAATCATATCTAGTACTGCGTCGCCCAAGAACTCAAGCCTTTGGTAGGACTCTGTGAGCGTGTCTCTTTCACAGGACGGATGGGTTAGGGCCTCCTGAAGCAGAGCTTTATCCAGAAATTGATGGTCAATAAGCAGCTCTGCCATCATATTAATGGATGAGTTTACCAATTTTGCGCTGCGTGGATGTGCACTAGGGCCGAAAACAAGGGATGGGGTGCGGATGTCGGGGAGAAACGTGTGTGTGCATACTCTCGCGGCAGATAAGCCTCCATCTAAGAATGCTGCTCCAATAAGAGCCTCGACTACATCTGCTAGGGTCTTCGATGAAACAGTCCGTTTGCCTGCGGAATGGATCTCTAACTCGGAGATCAGTGGGTAAGCCCATCTCTTGCCTGTAAAAGGTTTGGTTAAGATAAACGAATCGAGGCCAGTATCCAAAGCTGCCCTCGCCAGACGTGAATTTGACACAAGTATAGCTCTACCTTCCGAGAGATAACCCTCGTGCCAATTCTCGTGATTGACGAAAAGCTGAGCTGACACGATGAATTTCAATATTGTGTCTCCCAGAAATTCGTATCTCTGATAGTCGGTAGCCGACTGGGTTGAAGACGCACTGATAGCTGTAATCACGTGGTGGATATCCCGGAACGGAACATTCTTGAGAATTGTTTGGCACAGCTGATTTGCCACCATAAGCACCTCTATATGCTGCGTGATCGCCGGGATGAAAAGGCTAAATCGAGCCTGCTCAATGGGCAAGAAATCAATCGTACAAGACTTCGCCGGGAATGATCGCGCTTCTCTGGTAGAATTCTCACTCCATGAGGCTAAGCCAGTCACTTTTTCAGAGAGCGTGCCGGCTTCCAAGAAGTTTCGCCGCTTGGGTAGCGCAAAACACACCACTTCAACCTCGGCCTCTGCTCCATCCGAAGAAGGGGTGCGCCACCGATGGAATATGTGAGGAACGCCGAAGTACAAAGGGCTTCGTACAAGGCCGCGGGGAGAGAGGTCACGATTCAAGTGGAACTCTTCCAAAGCGAGACGACGTCCTCGATTTACAGACAGCCACGTTTCAAACTGCTGCGCATGTATGTTTGGAGTGAAGAGTGCGACGAAATCCTTTCGATTATCTGGCCGCTGATCTGAATGCGTCGACCGAAGTAGAGTGTGCATGATGTCCTGCATGAATCGAAGGCTCTCTGAGGAGATTGCGGCCACCTGCTGCGAAGCTCCTGGGCGAACCTCAAAGGTAGTATTGCTATCCCAGTACAAGGTAAATGGTCGAATGCAAGGCATCGCCAAAGGTGTTGTCAGAATCATCACAACCTCGCCTCCTTCCATTCCATCTTGTTGCTGGATAGAGATAACAATCTGGTTTAGTTCAGGGAATGCCCACACCTTTGCCAAACTGACCCATGGATTGAGCTGTTCCGAAACCTCCATTATCGAAGGGAGTTCTTCTCGTTCATCTCTCACCACAGTCCCCTCGCGATTTAAGGGTAGGAGGTTATCATTGACGAGGCCTGCTTCGTACAACGCGACGTATGCTTGGAATGCGGCTTCCTTCCTTGCCGCACGTTCTGTTCGCCACCATTCGCGTCCGCTCGTGCATCTCACCGATGTACTGACGGAGTTTGGGAGAATTACCGTCCCGTTAATCCGATGAGTGTTTATATCTTCTGCGAAAGTAAAAGCGGGACGGAGATCAACATATCGTTGGTGAGGAAGCATGGCACAGAAATGGTAGAGATGTGCTACTGCTGACTCAGCAGTTAAGAGTGCCCTGAATTTGAGTCAGTATGGCTTCAGAGTGGTTTTTCAGTCGCTTACCCAGTAGATTCAACTCGGAATTCGTCCTCGACATCTTCTTGGATGCTTTCAAGGTTGGAAACTTCCTGCAATAACCTGGCATCATTTTGATAAACTCGAAGCATTTCCTCCTCTAATGCTTGCCAGCTGTTGAGAGAGGCCGAGACATCATCGTCGGCAAGCATGATGGCGAAAGTTGACATTTCTTGTCTAGCTCTCCCTCTCCTTTGGATAAATGATTTCAGGTTGGGTGGTTTATCGAAACAGATGACCAAGTGACATGCAGTGACATCTATCCCTTCTTCCAGGACGTCAGTAGCGATAATGAGATTCGTCCGCCCCTGCCGGAAATTGTCCAATGTTTCGCACTGGTCATGTGGGTCGAGCAACTCGCCAATATTCTGCTTCCGGTTGGCACTGTTCGACAAGCCAACGTAAGGTGCACAGCGGAATCGACCCCTTGTCTTGGGATGAATGGATAGTAGTTTAGACATGACGCTGACGGTCGCGCGCTGGCGGACAAAGATCAGTCCAGAAAACTTGCCATTCTCTTCCTTGGCGAGGAAAGATATTAAGCTGTCGACCTTGGTGGAGATTTGAGGGTTATCAACAGTGCGAAGATCAGACCCCAGTTCCGTCCTAGGCAGCTGAGTCAGTATGCCCAGAAGGTAGGCTTTCTCGTCATTTTCCAAACCGAAAGAGATCTCTTCATTAGTGTCGACCATTTTCTGTAACTTTCGAATCGATTCCGCAA
This sequence comes from Cadophora malorum, assembly GCA_017365405.1. NCBI lineage: Eukaryota > Fungi > Ascomycota > Leotiomycetes > Helotiales > Ploettnerulaceae > Cadophora > Cadophora malorum. Next base: position 77,967 of record JAFJYH010000032.1, on the reverse strand, counting down.
TGAAATAATCAGCTGCCCATTGCCCAAGCTCATCATAAATGTGCCTAGATTTGCTGTAAAATTTGTTCAGCTGCTCTGCACAGTAGGTTTTGCCCGACAATAGTAGCTTCCTCAGCTTCCAGCTGCTCTGTGGCTCGGCCTTCAACTTAAGAACGTACGGATCCTTCTGAATATCCATTGTCCTGCAAACGGAGATCAGGCCTTGGAGTGCACGGCTGCTACAATGCCAAGTTGCATCAGGTGGCGGATAGGTGAGTTTGATCAGTGCTGGGCGATGCACGTACTTTAACAACTCTTGTCGTTGAAGACGGGGCGTTCTGCTGATCGAGTCGAGATTTGCTTCAATAGTTCTAGATTTCTTAGTAACAATACTCAAAAGGGTATGGGGACGAACTCAAGCTCGCTCAGCCTTGATCTGACAATGGGACTGGCTGTCAGACCTAGGATATGGGGGACCGCATGGCGACCCTCTTCTCTGATTGTGCGATGGTAAAAGTCACGCATAATTTTGTTTGCTGGATGATTCCCCGTACAATGATGGGCTTGCGACGTTAGCAAACAGCATCAGGGGAACTGTGGAAGTAACTTGCCTTCGTCGAATATCAATAGCGCTAGCTTCCAAATTCTGACGAATCCATGGCTTAAGGCATCGGCGAGAACAGCGTGTGTCGATACGACAATCTGCACGTCCTTCAATGCGGCGTCCCAGATCCGCTGTTCACTCCACCGATCCACGTTATCAGAGCCAATGAACAGCCTTGTCCTGGCGGCAGGAACTTGGGAGGATATCACTTCATGCTGTTGTGTGCATAACGCGACCGTCGGAGCCAAGAACCAGACGAGCTATGAAGGTTCAGAAATCGTAACGCTGCTGCAGACGAAGCATACCTTCTGTGGAGGGCAGCATTCGAGTTCGGCCATGATTCGAAGAACGGCTCTATACATCATGATTAACCACTGCCATCACTCAAGTAGCGTTGGGGATAAAAACCCCAGGAATTCAAAATAAATCAGGATGACATGTAGGCCCCTTACATATACGTCTTCCCACTCCCGGTATCCATCTGCTTATATCAATATCGTACAATATAGTGATAGGGGAGTACTAAACACAGCAACGATGATGTTTTCCTTCATGCTCTCTCCTAACATCTCCAACTGATAGCTTCGAGCACGAGCTTGCGCGGCATCTTGGCCAAGTGGTCTTGAATTGCCGACTTGGAAGGACATTTTAGCAAACAATGCCCGGTATCGTAATGTACATCTATGATTTATCTGGGCTTGGTATCGATGTATGAAATGTCGTTGCACCAGTTCGCGCTCGCGAACATAGAAGCTGATCCTGGGCAGTTATCGTCCACCGCGCTAAAAGAGCCGCCAACCTCAAAGGGAATGCCGACTTCCAATTGGAAGTATTCAGGATTTACGGGATATCATTTCGGGTTAGCAGATTTTTCCTTGCGTCATGACGTATCAATTGTCGTGTCTTCCAAGGCGGGGTAAGAATCCTTGAAATTGTCACGCCACCAGCGCGAATAATAAGCTAGTTGATCCAGGCGTAATTCTGCAGGTTCAATTTCCGTCTACTCTTGCACTACAATGTCTGGAAACCAATTCCAACGTGGCCGCGGTCGCGGACGTGGAGAGCGGGGTTCATCTGACCGTGGCCACGATCGCGGTCGCGGACGTGGAGACAGGCCTCCAAGCGATCGTGGTCGTGGCTCTCATTTTCAGGTCGCGAGCTTGGAGAGTCGGGGTGGTCGAGGTACTCGTGGCGGATTTGGGCGAGGCGGCCGTGGTGGTCCTGCAGAAGTTGAGGTATTCTTGTGAGCAGGCTCTATTGATCAAATGTAGCCACTGACACCGACTGACGTTCCCCAGCCATGGCCCTGGCGAGTATCCCGAACACGATATCCAAGTGCGAAAGATCGAGAACGAGACTGCAAGAGCCGTTCAGCTCAAGAGTACTGGACCTCAGAAATCCATTCTTGAACCACGATTGCCCCCAAGGCCTGGTTACGGAACACAAGGGAAAGAGGTCACTCTGTGGGCGAATTACTTTGAGATGGTGGCGCACAAGGACTTGATGTTGTTTCGCTATAGTATCGAGATTATACCTGTTGACACTGGAGTCGGAAGAGTGCCGACCGGCAAAAGGGCGAAGAGGGTCATCGAGCTCCTTGTTGAAGAACACTTCTCTGAACACAAGAACAGTATTGCAACAGACTACAAGTCAAACCTGATTTGTAGATCAGAGCTCCCCATCGATGAAGAGGGATACCTTGTCCGGTACAGATCGGAAGACGAAGACGAACCTTCTCAAAATGCCAAAGCATACAGGCTGCGTCTCCAAAGCACAGGCACACTCGCAGTTTCTGAGCTCATGGACTATCTAACTTCCAGCCATGCAAGTACCCTATTTGGATCTAAGGACGAGATCATCCAAGCACTCAACATCGTCATGGGACACCATCCAAAATCCGCCTCCAACATTTTCTCTGTGGGTGCGAATAAGCACTTCGAACTGGCCCCAGCTGCCTTTGAGACGATGAGTCTTGGAGGAGGGCTTCAGGCCATCCGAGGATTTTTCATCAGCGTTCGGTCTGCTACCTGCCGCATCCTCCTCAACGTCCAGGTGAAACATGCTGCATGTTACGAGGAAGGCCTCCTTGGCCCATTGATATCCACATATCTAAGCCACAATGACCGAAACATGGTCAGACTCGCCACCTTTTTGAAGAGAGTGCGCGTCCGAGTCACCCACATTATCAGGAAGAACAGAGAAGGTCGCGAAATATTCAGAATAAAGACCATCACGGGTCTGGCAACGCCTGGAGATGGCCACGGGTTACAGTACCCTCCCATCGTGCCAAAGTTTGCTGCTGGCGCGAAAGAGGTAAAGTTTCACCTCGGTAGTCCCGAAGGACAACCAAGTACGTCTCAACCGAGTGCGTCTCAACAAAGTTCTGCTGGAAAGAAAGGTAAGAAGGGTAAGAAGCCTATCAAGGAAGGACCTGAGCCACCTGGCGGCGGTTATATCAGCGTTTATGACTTCTTCCAAAGGAGTAAGGTGTCTGCCTATCCCCGTGTACTTGAAACTATGGTTAACGCATCTGCCAGCCCACGGCATCACTATCACGGATCCCAATATGCCTGTTATCAATGTTGGAACTCGGCAGAACCCATCGTATTTACCACTAGACGTCTGCGTTGTCTTGCCTGGCCAGCCTAGCGGCGCAAAGCTGACTCCAGGCCAAACGCAACAGATGATACGATTTGCAGTCCGTAAACCTGCCGCGAATGCCAAGTCAATAGTCATCAATGGCGCTCGGCTTCTAGGCCTAGAGCCGCCGATAAATCCTACCATTGTGAGTTAACCATGCGCTAGTGGTGAGGGAACGCTTACCTTTGTCAGGCTGAGTTCGATATCGCTGTGATGCCTAAGCTTATCGCCGTCCCCGGCCGGGTCTTGACAGGACCTAATGTTCGATACAAAGACGGCAAACCTGCCCAGACTCGATATGCTAGCTGGAATATGCAAGAGGTTGAATTTTCGACAAGATCAAAGCTTCCTTCGTGGACATACCTCCTCATATCGTCGCCGAGGTCGCCCGACGCATGGAGAAATGAACAGGAATTGAGTTCCACGCTGAACGCATTCCAGCGCAAACTGAGACAGCTCGGCATCGACGTGAATGATTATACTCCTGGTCTGCGCATTAACTTAAACCCTGCCAATGTCGACGGGGATATTGATGCGGCTATCCAAAGATTCCTCAGCCATCCCACCAGACCTCCGCCAAAGCTGATTCTTGTCATAATACCTCATCTCGATTCATCCATCTATAACCGCATCAAGTTCGTGTGCGACGTCAAGACGGGGCTGCTCAATGTCTGCACCCTAGGCTCGAAATTTGCAAAGGCCAACGACCAGTACTACGCTAATGTTGCGCTTAAGTTCAACCTCAAGCTTGGCGGACGAAACCAGTACTTGGACAATACCAAAATTGGCATCATCGCAGAAGGGAAGACCATGGTAGTGGGCATCGATGTCACCCACCCCACGCCTGGCTCGGCATCGAACGCGCCAAGCGTGGCAGGAATCGTGGCTTCTGTAGACCCATGGCTCGGACAATGGCCGGCGGATCTCCAAATTCAGACCGCGAGACAAGAGATGGTCTCTGGCCTCGACAGTATGCTCAAGTCACGCCTTCGTCTGTGGGCGACTAAGAATAAGGGAACTTACCCCGAAAACATCCTGATTTACCGTGATGGTGTGTCCGAAGGGCAATACGAAATCGTTCTTGACCAAGAGCTACCTCTACTCCGAAAAGCGTGCGAAGAAGTCTATCCACCAAGCGATATGAAGAAGAAGCTCCCTCGCATGTCCATCATCATTGTTGGCAAACGCCATAACACTCGGTTTTATCCAACTACCAAAGAAAGCGCCGACCGCTCTTCGAATCCTCAGAATGGCACCATTGTCGACCGCGGTGTCACGGAAGCCCGGAATTGGGACTTCTTCCTCCAAGCTCATACTGCCCTCCAAGGAACCGCGCGTCCAGCACACTATCACACAGTCCTAGATGAGATCTTCCGAAGCCGGAAGGCGCAACCTCCCTTCCAGAACGCCGCAGATGTCCTCGAGGACTTGACGCACAATATGTGCTACCTATTCGGTCGCGCTACTAAGGCCGTTAGTATTTGCCCTGCCGCCTATTACGCGGATCTCGTCTGTGAGAGGGCTAGGTGCTATTTAAGCAAGCTATTTGATGCCACACCCGGAGCCACACCCGCGGGCAGCGTGGTGTCAGGAGCAGGTGGCGGAGGCGGACAAGTGGCAGATCCGAATGATGTGCGAATACATGAGAATGTGCGTAATACGATGTTCTACATCTGACGCGATGAAGGTAAATGCTTGATGGTATTGATGTTTGCGTACGGGTAACTTCTCTGAATTTGTCATGGCGTGTTCTGCTTTTCAAACTCCTTTGCACCCCTCCAACGAAACCTAATGCTCTGTTTCTAAAAAGTCAAAATGGTTATACTTGGTCGTAACTGGCGGCTTGAAATTCAATTTGATGATTTGCTCCCCCCTTTTTCGTTGCTAAACGCTTGTGACTTGAATACTAATGACGAGACAAATGACTCCAAAACCCCACATTTATTCAGTAATACCCGTAGATGTGCAAGTTTCATGAAATCCGCGAGGCATTAATAAAGAAGCAGAACGATTGATCCCCGTGCATCTCCGCTCAATCAAAACGCCTAGGCCCCTAGCTCGGAGTTCGAAACGAAATGACTACCCCCCGCACATCGGTACCCCGTCCTCTGCTTGATCCAACGAAATCCTACAGGACAAACACCCATATCTCTCAACTTCTTTTGTGCTTGAGCTTCCTCTTTCCTCTTCCTATCTGCCTCTTCTCTGGCTTTGCGTAGCTTCTCCTCCGCTTCTTGTTTGGCGTGTCGAGCTTTCAGGGCACGAATCCTCAACTCTTCATGTCGGCGCTTTCGCTCGTTCTCTTCATCATCGTCGTCGTCGGAAATAGTTTGTGATGGCGCAGCTTCCTGTAGCGGTTTTTCTTCTTGCGCGTGGCCTTCTTGCTCAGTCACTGCAGTCTCCAACTGCTGCTCTAAATCGACGATCGCGTCTTGGGAATTTTTCTGGGCGAGCTCATTCGCTCTGATGTCGGCCTGCAGTTGTGTCCACGTCTCATCTGATACGCCTGTATCCCGTGGCTGCTCTCGTGGCGCCACATCAACTTGCTGCTCTTGTCTGGGATTATCGTCAGCTAACGCCGGTGTTGGCTCTGCGAGCTTAGCGGCTGATGATGTCGAAGTAGTTTTGGGCGGAGGTGAGAGCGAGTTGGTGGCTACATTGAAGATTGATGCCATAGTACCGTTACTTAACGAGCTTTCTCTGCCCGCCTTCGTTCCGCATCGAGCAAGCTGGGTTATCAACATCTTCTGAAGAGCGGCAACCACGTCCTTATGGGAAACCGTCAGTGCCGTGGAAGCGGACTCCGCGCTTTCAAAAGCAGATGCCACGATGGCCTTGGACAGAGTCTTGACGTCCCGGCCATTGCCCCAGTTTGGAAGGCAGGAAAGGCTGTTGAAGTGCTTAATCATATCCCCGTAACCGTCGGATTGGCGACCCTCCAGAACGAACTCAATTCCAACAACTCTCAACTGGCGTTGAAGAAGCGTCAAACACTCTTCCGCCGTCATATTTTGGAACACAATCTCCTCTGGAAACCTACTTGAGAGACCCGGATTGACTTTGAGAAGTCTGTTCATGTCTTCGGTGTAACCAGCGAGTATGACAATGAGTTTACCCAAGAATTGGGGTTTCGTAAGACTATCAACCAATTCATCGATGGCTTCTTTTGCGAACTGGCCCTCACCCAATCTGTAGGCTTCATCTACGAAGAGGACCTTCCCCAAACCATCTTTCAGAACACTTACCGTTTTCGATCCGGTTTGACCGACGTACGAAGCGACGAGGTCTGAAGCCGAACGCTCAAGATATTCAGGAGCCGACAAGAGACCCATGTCATAGAACACTTGGCCCATCTTTTGAGCAGTAGTTGTCTTCCCGGTTCCTAAATTGGTTATTAGAGCGGGCTCTGCGAAGGGATCTGTACCATAATGACTCACCTGGCGGACCTTTGAAGATGAAATTGAATGGAATATGCAACTTTGGGTCCATACCTCGAGCTCTCATATTAGCCGCAACCCGCTGATATCTCTCAAGCTTGCTGATCAGCGTTTCGCAGCCCACCACATCCGCAAAGAGCTTTCGGAGATTGAGAGTTGCATTGTTGGCCCGGTCAAAATTCTCATCGAAATCTTGCGGCAAGAAGAGAACTTCCACTTTCTGGCTCTTCACAGTCTGCATGGATCGTCTTTTCTGTTCTTGAGCTTTAGCATGAGATATCAGATTCTCAACATCGCCAGCATTGCCAAAATTGGGCCGATCGCGAGCCCTTGAGAGGAGTCCGATGGCCACGTCCTTGGCTTCCTCTGTTGCTTCGAGTCCCTGCTTTTTGAGTTTGAGTTCGAGAATTTGTCTCAACTGCTGATCATCAAAGTCTTCGAAGAGGAATGCGTAGCTAAGCTGAAATCGCCTTGCGAGACCAGGGTTCGAATTTTCCAACATTTCCTGCATTTGTTCCTTGTAGCCCAATAGGAGTACGCATCGGTCTTCACCCGGCGTGCTTTGAACTTCTGCCACGATTGTGTCGATAACTGACGTTTTGAAGGGGTCTGACGTGTTTCCCACGCCCTTAGATCCTGAGTAGAGCATATAGGCTTCATCAATTATGAGAACCTTGCCTTCACTCGCTTTCAGAATAGCCTTAGTGTTCTTTTCCGATTCTCCAAGAACACTTCCGATGAAATCTGCAGGGTCCTTGACCACAACTATAACCTGAAATCAGCCCGGATTTCCAGTGACATCAATTCAGTGGGCATTTAGCCTGGCCGCAATGCGGAAGCCAAGGTAGCGGCTCATGAGCCAGAAGCAAGGTGGAAAATGAAACTGTAGTATTCTTACCTTCGCGTTTCGATAGCAAACACATATCAGCTAGTATCGCCCCATACAGTTTACCAACTGACGTTTTACCTGTACCAGGTGAGCCAACAAAAATACGGTTGAGACTGACTTCGATTGGGGGCTGCTCCTCGAGCTCTCGTTCGTAGTTCAACTGCAAACGATCCACAAGCCCCTTTATGGACTCCTTGACAGCCTTAAGCCCGATCAGCCCCTGGAGCTCTTTCCACGCCGCACTTTCTCGTATCGCTCCGGAAGGCTCAGGGCCTATCAAGTCCTCTTTCGTAAAAAGGAAGTCATCTGGTGTGAGACCGGCAGCCCGTTCTTGCTGTAACCTATTGGCTTGCCGCTCGGAGATCTTTGCCCAAGTATTCTCCAAAGCGCGGGCGTTACCGTATCCTTCACGCCCCCGGCCTCTGCCCAGGCGGCGAACAGCGATTCTAGCATATATGCCGGTCGGGCCACCCTCAATCTTCGCACGGCCGTGGTACTTCTTCTCGACCAAACGATGCAGCATCGCCAGTAGCTCTTGGTCGGAGTAATCAGCAAAATAGAGACGGTGAGGTATACGGCTATCGAATCCTGGATTATGTTCAAAGAACTTCTCCATCTGCTTACTATAGCCCGCTAGAATGAAAACAATCTTCCCGACTTTGTTTTCGATCTCCGCCAACAAGAAATCGAGGACCGATGCGCCTCCCGGGTTGTGGCCATCAGCCAGTTGATAAGCCTCGTCCAGGAAAAATGTCCCTCCACCTGCATTGAGGATTGTCTCTATATGCTTTTTCGCTCCTGCAACTCCCTCATTCGCGAGACGGGCTCCTGTCGTCTCAATGAATTCAGTTCCAGGAAGCACCGCAACGGAAGATAGGAACTGGGCGTAGAGACGCGCAATGGTGGTTTTGCCTAACAGGCATTAGCAAAATTGGAGCTGAGCTAGCGGATACCTACCAGTTCCGGGATTTCCCAGTAGGACTAGACCAAGTCTCTCATTCTTCATATCGGTACCTTGCCTTCGGACGGTTTCAATTTTGGCTTTTATCGTAAGAATCTTAGATTTCACGTCCTCCAAGCCGGTAAGGGCCATAAGAGCATCGATTGCGTCGTTCGAGGCCCCTTCAACGCGTTTTTGACGATCCCATTCTTGTTGCGATTTGCCATTCATATCTTGCGTCGTATTTTGATCTGTCCCGAGGCTTTTCTCCTCTGCGACAGAGTGAGGTCCAACAGTAGCCAGCAGCGAAGATGTTGGTGAGATGCTTGGCGCTGATTGGGTTTCCAGCGTCGCCTTTGAGGGTGTATTTAGAGCCTGATCTGCTGAAAGCCTCGCTGCCTCTAGGTCTCGCCTCTTTTGCTCCAACGCCCGGGCATTTTCCTCGGCAGTCACGCCGTCAGCTACTCGTTCTCTTGCATGCTTGATTTGGTGTTCAAGCTCAGCCATTTTCGATGCATGCTCTGCTTGCTCCCGGTCGCGCTTTGCTTGCCGTTCTAACTCTGCTTGCAGCTCTTTCTGTCGCCTCTCGTCCTCACGCTGACAAGTCTGACACGCTGATGGCTGGTTTTCGTGGCACTTCCACCTTCTGAGATGACCTTTGCTGCACCTAGACTCCATGATATGTTCGCACTGCATCTTAGAATGGTCGGAGAGTTGGTGGCAGTGCTGTGGGCACTTATGAACACCACAGCTTAACTTAGCACCACTAAGAATCTCTGATCAGCACGCCGTAATCGACCAGGTCTCTACACCTACCATGGTTCCAAACATCCTCCATCAGGACACTGCTCATCGAAGCCTTCGGGCCGACACAAGAGAGCATGCCGATTCGGGTGGCGGTCGCATTTGAGGGGAAATCCATCATAGATGTGGCCGCCTGTTTTAAGAAGCGCCATGAAGCGTTCCCATAGTTCCTTCCCTTTGCGGGAGTTCATGAATGTTTCCGCATCGCCGATCATAATCAGCGCATCTCGAGCTCGTGACAATAGGACATTCAGTCGTTCCGGGGATGACATGAATCCAATATCGTGCCGGGAATTGCTCCGTGTTAACGAGATTATGGCTATGTCGCTTTCTTCTCCTTGGTAGTTGTCTGGGAGGTTGGATTAGCGCTTGTTAAGAATGGGGCCTCAGATTGTATATAATGCGCCAGATGTGGAAAGATGAGTTCCCAAATGACTTCAATAGTGCAACAGGATGCATTTGATGGATTGAATAGTAGCTGTCAAAGGGTGTCTCTTACCAATTGTAGATATTCGGATCCGCGGCTTTTTCAAGCTAGCGGATGCCGCAGGCATCAATCCGGCACGAACTAAGTCATACGAATCGAGGTCATTCAAGACTGGGTCATTATCCTTGCCTAGCTCATCCAATAGAAGTCGCAACTGGCCGAGATAAGGAGTCAGAACAACGATGTTGTCCGTCCGATATCCCTGCTGGCCAAGGTAACGTACGCATTTAAGCGTCATTTTTGCTTCAAACATGTTCTTCTTCGAGGACGTCGAAGTAGTATCCTTCCAATCTGGGACGTCATGAAGCTCGATCTCTGGTTCGCTATGATTCACGAATATCAAATTGTCCCGGAAACCCCTCAGGCCAGGTCGCCCTTGAGTGTTTGGAGCATCGACTAGGTCGGGATATGTCAGTTGCCTAACAAGGGCAGAAATCTCAGGCCGCATGCGATGTTGTTGGTAGAGGACCTGATGAGGATAATTTCCGAGGACAAGCCTCTCGAAGAGTGATCGGTTCAAATCGTAGCCGTCTCCTTTCTCCACACTGAGATCATGATGCACCTTGGGACGAAGTTGTTTGTGGTCGCCGATCAGGATCAACTGTTTGGTTTCCGGTCCCAAAGCGGTAAGGACATGGCTCTCTAGTATCTCTCCAGCCTCTTCGACTACAAGTACGCCGGGTGAAATAGACTGGAGGGCCTGAACATACTTTGCGGCAGCCGTTGTGGTGCATCCAATTATACGCTTCCTGCGGATGACCTGAAGGTCCTTCTCCATGTGGATTGCCTGGATCTGGTCAAGAGACGTATTGTAGGCCGTTCCAGCCTCATGAAGCCTAGCTACACGTTCCTGCAACATTTGAGATCTCCAATTGTTCATGGCCTCCATCCGACTTTCAGCTTTCATTTGCCATACTTCTTTAAATGCAACCTCAATCCTCCTCTTGTACATTCCTGCATCTTTTCCTCGGTACCACCGGTCAAGCAGGTAGAATGGATCCACTGCCCTACCTCTCTTACCCACTCGGACCATGTTGTTCTCCTCCTCAGGCACACGAAATGCTTCAAAAAAAGGAGGGCCATCCATCTTGAACTCGAGATGCTCCATGATGTCGGACTTGCTAGCATTGGCTTCGCTGAAAGCTCTAAACGCTTCCTGCAGATTTCGACATTCTTCCCTGACCAGATCCTTTCGTAAATTCAGCATACGCCACTGGTCTTGATTGAGTTTGATAGATTGCCGCATCTCTTTAAGTGAAAGAGGTTGCGTTCTGGGTGTCGCTTTGGCCGGAGACCCCAGGCGAACGATATCGAGCGCGGGTATATCTAAGTCGAGCAGCTCTTCCAAGAATTGGTCGAGAGCATGATGTGTGTAACAAACCACTAGGATCTTTTCTTTGGAGTGGTCGTGGATCGCTTTCGCTATCAATGACCCAATAAAAGATTTTCCCGTCCCTAGAGAACATCAGTTACAAGGTGAGGATTCACTTGAAGTGCAACTGGGTTGAGTACCTGGAGGTCCATGAATCACGCTGAGCCTCTGCCAGAGCCCTGCTACAAAGCATGCCGCTTGCGACTTGTCAAGTCGAGTAGGCCGAGGAAGACTCAAGACGCCCTGCAGATCCATCGCATAATCGTTCTCAAGGCTAGCTATAGTACTGCGCATCATCCTGGATAGCTGATATGAGGGGCATGGTAGATCTTTTCCCTGCTTCCAATGGAGTATGTCATCTTCCAGAGACAGTTCCTTGATCTCTTGTAGTTGCCTGAGCACAGGTTCGTATGCAAAGACGGCTGTACTCAGCTGCACTACTTTTATGTTCTTCGCAGTTTTGAGCTTTAGCAAAGCTTTCTGCGTTGCCGTTTCGGAGACCTGCAAGCAAATAATCGGAGGAACCTGTGCCAGAAGGCCCTCTTCTCGTATCACTGTCGCCAACGCAGTCACCTCCTGGTCCACCATCAGACATGCCACAGACTGGTGCTTCAAAAATCTCTGATTGTCTTTGATGAATCTTTTGCGCGAGGGAATGTCCTTGCCCCTCAACTGGGGGAGATCCTGCACACACAATAGCTGAAGCGACCATGGGTCGCGCTCATCACACAGAATATCCGCTATGCTCAAGTGCTCAATGCACAAGCCCCTACCGCGTCCTTTCTTGGACGTAAGGGCGCTCTGGATCTCCTCCCGCAAATCGCGTAGCATATCTTCACGTAGCAGTCGGAATTGATTATCAGTATGCAAGGCCAGATTAGCCTGCCCAGTATCATTTTCGCGGACTTCGATCGCTCGACGCAAGAAAGGGTCCTTTGCTGCGAGCTCGTCCGGGCTAGGGAGTATTGCAATCCTGTGTATATCCGCAAAGTCATTATCGTGACGACCGCCAGGACCACCCATGTCTGGTTTATTCGTAGTCTTGATTGTGTTGACTATATGTATAATTCTGTGCGCTCTTGTGCGAACGTCTAGTTGTGGAGATTCAAGGAGTCGTTTGTGGACTAGCGGTTCTTCGACAACCTGGGAATACGCAATCGCCTTTTCGATCGGTAGAGAGACAAGCTGTAGGAGGAGCCATGAGAACCCACCGAGACCATCCTCGTTGACCTGGTTCGATTTGACAGCATCGATGAAGGCATTCCAGGTGTACGGAGGCTCGACAATTTTCGAGACGACTTGTCGCAGAATATCGCCGCCGCAAATACTTTTTAACTCAGGCGCTTGGAGATATCGAAGAAAAGATGGTAAAGGACCGTTGAGAAAGGTGGACGATGTGTTGATCCGTAATGCCGACTGCAGAGCAAGGAATCCGTGACCACTGCTGATAAGTCTCTGGATGCATGTAGCCGGATCTGACTGATCGCAGATTGCCTCTAGGAACAAGGTTGTATTCGCATCCGTGATGCCCTGTTTACCAGAGAGTACGTTGGCGAACAAGTTCCGAAGTCTGCTGCTTCGAGCGTTGATAGCTCTGTCCGACATTGTGAAGCTCTGGTCAAGACATGACGAGCAAATGAGCGATGGGTCGTTTTCACACAAAAAGACAGACTTTGTGAGAGAACAATGTTGTATTCGCAGCAGAGTATTGGATTAGTGGGATGTAGAGTATTTGGGGAAGCCGTAGAGTTTGTTTCAATGTTTCTGTTTCTGGTTGTTGGCAACCCCGCTATCGATTAAATTATGTGGGGTACGTCGGTGTTGCAGGCGCCGATGCCTAAGGCCTAAAAAGGCAAAGACTTCGGACAAACAAAACTGGTTGTTTCTTGATTGGCTCTTTAGCAGGCTTTCGTGCTCCAACGTAAATGGCAAGACCCGAAAACACTTCTGGTTAAAAGTAAACTTCCATTATCGTAAATATGGCGGCAGCTTGCTAACAATCCACGAGTAACTTATTAATTAAAACGGTAACTTAGTGGAAGAAGAAGGAAGGAATATAAGCCTGGTATATAGAAATAAATACTGTAGTTCTAAATCTGACTCAACGAACACGCTAAAGCCACCCGAACCAGCCCCTTCTATAGGAGGCCAAAATGTGCGACCTGATTCATCATGTATACTAATATTATATAGACAAGATATGTTGGAATCCAAATTCATAATGAAGGAGAAGAGCTGCAAAGCCGTCAGAAGAGAATACCAGCTGGAGAATCCACATCGCCCGGCGTTCCAATCTCCATCATCCGCTCTGATTACAATTCTGAAAAGGCAGGATTAACTCTATTAATCTCTATCAAACCAACAACCAGATACCATAACCTGCCTGCTTTCATCCAAGAAAAATTGCCGGACACGGCGGACGAGTTCTGAAGTACCCGGAGATACCTTGCAATGTTTGCGGCCCGGAAACGTCCGTCTGTAAATCAAATAAAGCAGCGCCCGGTCCGTCAAAATCAGTTCTTGAAGTCCTGATAAGTGGTCGCAGTAATGGATCATATTCGGCGACGTTTCGTCCACCCCTATTCCCGAGATCACCACTCTGTTCACGAGGGCAGGATCAGCGACAATCCTTGAAATTTTCATGTTCATCTGCATGTCTAGCTTCGTAACAGCGAAGAAGTCACAGGCTTGATTGAGGTAAAGAGTTTTCCGTCCAGGGACACCAGGAATTTGTATAGAAGTGCGTTTCAAAAGTCCCTTCGCCAAAGAACGAGAGCGGTGGCATACATGTAGAGCCGCTGGCGACAAGAAACGTACGATCCTGCCATACCACCATTCACGAAAGCAGGCTTCTCCGCTGATTAGGCGTGGTTCCGATAGAGTGAACTCCCATATCATGTCTTGGAGCTCGAAAGGTAATTTAGGAAAGAGAGTAAATGTGCGAGGCGAAAGTGGTGACGACATTGCTGAAGTTTTGCGCTTGGTTGATGTTATGTTGAAATTTGTCGTCTTTCTAAAGCTTTTATGGGGCTTGGTCGGTGGTGGAGGTCCATAAACGGCCCTGAGGCTGTGATGAGAGGTTGGTGCTGCGTTATGGGGAGCCAAATCCGTCACCCGATGCGTTAGTGAGATAATACTTTTGGACGCTCCCTAAATTTAGGTACAGTGGAACAGACTAATGAGTATTGCTAAATTGACAAACTAAAGCCACCCAAAACACAATATCCAAGGCATGTCTTTCCAGAACAAGGTCCGCCCCACTCTAATCATGCTGACCTGCCTGGCATATTTGTCTCCTCAGAGTCCTGAAAGTCGCCAAAATCTCAAAATCCACATTTGCTATTACCTCCCGCGGATCGAACTTCGTGCTGGAGAGAATTTTGGCTCCCCATTGCCACGTGAGCTACACGGGGCTTGCGGGCCAAGGGACTAATAATAAAGGGAGCCAAAACGGGCTCTCCACACCATTAAGCTGTTATAATCCCGTTTTGGCCTCCAGCTATGGCAGTGTCCATTCACATTAGATAAAATAAACATATTGATAAGCATAAAGTATTTGGGCTAACCTTTGGCGATACTTAAGCTTACCTAGTCCTTGCTCCTTTAAACAATTGTAAAAGAGGCTACAGAATAAAACATTCTGAGCAATTTCTATGCGCAGGACTAAGAACTCGAGTTACAACTATGAATCTTGTCGCAGTCTTCGCTCTCCTGATCTCTGTGAATGCCTATCCATACCATGGACAGGTTGATGAGACACTCGTCCCAGAGTTCGGAGTCATCAGAGGAACTGACCCGGATGTCCTCCAAATAGGCAGTTGTAGTGGATACAATGGGCAGCTTGTCCCAATTCCCTGCACCTGTCCACCTGATCGTAACCAGTTTATCAATGCGCTAAATAATGCTCTTGAAGCGGGCAACGTCGAGGGAGAACCAATCGCGTTTAGCTATGATGCTGGTGACCAGTCCAGGGCCACAAACAAACAGCGAGCTACTGCCTGTGTAATTGTTCTGCAAAGTTTCAATGGTGAGAAAGGGAATGGATGCCCAGTTGCTTCCGCGCCTAACTTCAAGACTCAACAAGACACAGGCATTCGGAACGATAAGGTAATTGTAGAATAATTATACAGCTCAATATTCAATCAGTGCCTACTCTTTGCGATATTTTCATAACACAGGGTGGTTGCTTGACACCAGGGTAAAGAAGAGGAAGGATCGGGGAATTAGGAATGAGAATGAGGTGCAAATTATTCAAATCCGATTTGGCTATGCATATACGTGATGCGCCGAGCCTGGGGTTATCTTAAAAGAACAAATCAACTCGTTAGAGAGGCCATCAACGCCTCTATACGTAGTAGTATCCTAAATTCTCTTCTCTTTGGATAGATACACGTGATACTAGCTTTAGTCCTTGCTATAAGCACAGGAGACAATGTGAATAGTTGGTATTCCAAAATTGACGCTACGGAAGAATTATAATCCTAGTATGTCCTAACTACAATTTATGCGCTTTGCAAATGTTTCTGTAGGAAGAATCATGCTTGTTTCAACAAGTTATTATAGAACAAATAGTTGTGCAACAAGTCATTATAAGACTGCTAAAAACCCGTTACATAATAATTTTTGTGCAACAACCTGTTGCATAACTATATTGGCTAATAGGTTCAAGTTTGAAATTAGGGTACTAAACTAGCAAGATCTAAACATTTTCTTTACGTTTCCGATTTAAAATCAAAGTACTAGAATTCATCAAACAGATCCACTCAATGTAAAACAGCCTGTGAATATCCTCAATCATATTCACTCAAGACAAGGTCAAGAGGACAGGTCCCGCAAGAGTCGCGAGGGCAAGGTCATCAGTATTATCCGGCTGTTGTGTCGTCACCACAGCAAATGCTGCCCCATTCATTCCTGGCGGTACCGCTGTCGTCCCTTTCCCCTCTACGGTAATATTCAGCGACGTATATACCGGTTCATTGAGCTGGTTGACCCAGCCGACTAGTAATTGCTTGCCAGCTTCTGCGACAAAGGTCATCTGCGCAGGATCCCACTCAAACTCTCGAAGGGGTGGCTCGGTAGAATTCGCCAGTCTTGGATATGTTGACTCGGAAACATTCAAGGTAGGGAGAGTAGGTAATGCAATCTCAACGGGGCAAGATCCGGGAACGATAAACGAGAGGGCTAAGTTGTATGCCCATATGTCGCTGATTCCAGTGTCAAAAGGCGCCGGATTAGGCGATTTCCCTTCAATATGCCTGAAGAAAGCATCGTGACGAGACTCAACCGTGAGGATCGATGACACCGACTGTATCAGCAATGGATCCGTGACTGCGATGCGCTTAGCAAGGCCGATAGTTGAGCCAATGCCGACAGAAGTAATTATGTCAGCCAGCCCAAAAAACCCTTGAGTGGAGTTAACTGGGAAGGAATAATTGCAAGGAGGGATTGGTTCCGCGTTATAGTGTTCGAGAAGATCGATAATGGTTGCAACGTGAACCTCTTCTTGCTATGAGGGCGTCAGGTTAGCACTCACAGGTTTGGGGCAAGACCACTTACAGCAGCAACCTTGCTGACAACCTCGATGGTGTCTTGCGGATATCCGCTCATATTCCACCCTGTGATATTGGTTAAACCAGTCTGGAAGAACGATGCTTCCAAATTTTCGAGAAATAGGGCAAGCTGAAATTCTTTGACTGCGTTTGTTGATATAGATGATGGCTTGTCAATATATGGCAAGCTACCTCCTGCTACATCTGTGATATTGTTGCAAAGAGGTGCCGCAGCGACAAGGCTGCCTACAAGAACCGAAGCAGCGTAAAGAAGAGCTCCCATAGTAGCTGCTAGTAGATATCTGCGTGAAAGGTTTAAGGAGACACTGAAGCGAAGAAGTTGTTAATGTTAAAAGTGAGCATATGCTTCTCTGCTGTATTAATACCTGCAGGATGGCCTTGAAAAGGGTTTCCATTTCTGATCCTTCCAGGAAGTAATAATTGGTGGTCGGTTAATAATAGATGGGGGGTCAATTTAAGCTCCAGGGGCAAAGAGAGGGGGCAGCGACACCTTTGAGCCGCCTCCACTAGCTGTGGTTCTTCTGACTGAGGAGGCAGGCCCGCAGGTGGATCCTTTGGAATATGGTAGCCAATTCGAGTTCCAACCAGCCCGCGTGAACTTTCTGCAAATTTCGCCTGGGTACCCAAAAGACACTCCATTTGCCGATCAAGACTTGTCCGAGCTATAAGATATCTCTCAAAATGATTCTAATTATTCGCTGCTTAAACGCTTCTGCTATCTCCGCAGTACAGTCTGGCACAAAAATCACCAAACAGCAACCTTTTACCTGTCATAGCACGCAAGATGTTTGTTGGATTTGGAGTAATGTGGGTGGGACCGAGGAGATCTGACGGGAATGCGAGAACGAAACGGTATTGTGGCGCTGGTTGGATGTTTCGAAGGCCAAAATGGGGGGTTTCTCGAGGGAAGAAATTGAGCTCAGCAACCGAGGACCGTTCTTCCGACGACAACCCTCCGAGCTACACTGATGCATCTACCCAAAGTAGTTTCGAAGGCCTGCCTAAGATTGCCGCAAAATTTGACCCGCACGACTTCGATCTGGGAGAATTAGTGAAGCAATTTCGAGATGAGAGATCCCGCGAAAGGCCTGAAAGGGGATCTAGAGCTTCAGAGATGTCTCATGAAGGCAGCGGGATTGCGAACAAGGAATAAGGACTACCAATGGTCCTAATAGACATGGGTTTATGTGTGTATGGTCTATATGTGGTCACAAATGGAAGTGAGGGACTGATTGGCCAAGATTTTCCCAGGTTGGGTAGGGAAAGGGGCTTTCATTCAGCTATATATTGCTATTGGTCCAATATTTCTAGCTCCCATAGTATCATTCAACCAGTCAAATGACTTTCGTTATAGGCTTCAGTTCCGAACACTCAACGATTTTAATTTTGACCCACATTTGACATGCACTAATTTTATATGGCTAGCCTTATTTTGGCGGATAAGCCCACCCGCTCCCTTACACTCATGACAAAGTCGGAGTTGCGTTGATGATGCCCGTGCTCTGGGCAGCTCTTGTCCGTGAGGTCTGTATATTTCGGCCGCGGGTCTCTCAACCTGTACACTGCTTCGATAGCCTCAGATACTGCCATCCAGAATATACCTCCTGGCAACTGTTCCGAACCAAGCGACTCAATGTAAGCAAGATAATACTTGCTGAACCAACCACAGAAACAGTCCCAGCATTTCCGTGTTGGCTCTTCAATAACTATTTGCAAGAGGCTCTGGCGAATGCTGTTTCTACCTTCCTCGAGCGAGACTAGCCACCCAAATTAAGACGGAATCTTAGAATGGGCAAATAACTCAGACTTACGGCAAGTCCTTATCAAAATGTCAGCATCAATATCGTCATGGGCCCAGAGTTTCAAGTAGGAGCCTCGGTGGTGGAGTATCAACCCGAGGCTTATTTCCTCGAATGACTTTGCGTTGTCAAACCAGTATGCTGCCCTCAGTAGCCGCCAAAGTTGGTTACTATCAGTGATATTGGCACAATTTAACCAAACCTTGATGGCAAATGCGAGGGCTACATTACAGTCGAACTTGTCTGCTGTGATAGCTACTCGGAGGATTTGGCTCGCATCGAGACCATCGTGTACCGCATTATTACAGCCGTGGATGACATTAAGCATGATTTCCATGGCTTCGGCATCGTCTTCTGGCATATCAATTTCCGTCGATTCATTGTCGTCAAGTCTTTGGCCTTCGTTGAATCTAGGGCCCAGCATAGCGCTAAATACCCTTGAGGCACTTTTGAGGACCAAAGAATAGGCCTTGAGCCTCTTCATTCCGGCGCCGATGACGAGAATAACGTCGCCATCCGGCGCAGTATCTGCTGTGGTGAAGTCGTTCCCTTCAGTTTCCATTATATTCAGGTATGGTGGGGTTGAGGGAACCTTGAGCGGGGTAAAAAAAACCCCCGAACTAAGATTAGTATCTTTCAGAGCTAGTTCTAGAATGTTCTACGGGGTTGATATTAATCCTCAGGCAGAAAGAAGTGTACACTTCACGTGCAACACCTGAGAGCAGGGAAATTAAGTGAATGGAGGGGCTTGGAATTCGGGTTCGTGTCTCACAAATAAAATCTTTCAGTGTTCGTAACTGAAGCCGATTTCGAACTTTGGATATTTTAGGAGGTAGAGCTGCCGATAGTGGAGAAATCAGTAACTATGACGAGGACGGCGACTAGGGGCAGAGACTAGAGGCAGGAACCGGGGGCAGGAACCGGGGGCAAAAACCAGGGGCAGAGACCGGGGGCAAGGACTAGTGCCAACGGTTAGGCGAATACATTTGATTCGCTAATGTTGGTAACTCAGCAGCCAGCAACATGAGAGCATGAATAAAGCAATCAATCAACTAAACTTTCTTGTAGACGCTAATTTTTAGTTGAGGGTGGGACTCGGTCGAAGATGCGACGCATAGCCCAAGATAAAGTGAAGGCTTTTGCTCAGACGTAGAGGGAGATGCTGTATGTTACATCTTTTCTGATCACTTCAGATATTTTGAATCATTTCCTGCTATCAAATATGACACCAATCTACGATTTTTACAAAGAACAAGTTGCCTTCTTAACCGGGGCGACTGGCGGCTTGGGAGGCTGTCTCCTGTATAAGCTCTGCATTGTGCTTGATATACAGCGGCTGTACGTCCTAATTCGTGGATCCGAGAGCGCAGCATTGGAACGATGGAAATACACCATGCCTCAGCAGTACCGACATATTGAGGATCGGATAAGGGTCGGAAAGGTTGTCCTTGTTCCGGGTGACATGACAAAGGAACGCTTTGGCATCACCACTGAAACTCTTTGCAAAATTGAGGAAGAAGTCACGATAATCATCCATGCGGCTGCGAACATCAGCTTTCGAGCTCCTCTGCAAAAAGTCGTTTTGGACAACTGCTTACCCGCACTTCGATTGGCGGCTTGGGCTACGAAAATGACTCAACTTCAGCATTTTGTCCAAGTTTCCAGTGCATATGCGAACTCTTTCCTCCCTGATGGTTCTGTGGGAGAGAAGATATATTATCTGTCCAACCCTGACGATGCGGAGGGAGAGCTAGAGGAGATTCTACGGACCGGCACAACGATGCATCTGCAGCGCTTTCCTTGGGCCTACGCATACTCAAAGCAGCTAATGGAGCGGCTGATGATATCACGGTTTCCCAACCTGCCAATTCTACTCTTGCGACCTACCAGCATCGGACCTGCTATTGCTCAGCCCTATGAGATGTACGGCCCGCAGGGGTCATGCCCTATCTCCACGCTCTATTCCCGCTTGATGCAGCCAACAGGAGGAAAGAGCATATGGTATGCACCAGCACATGGTGGTAACATCCTTGATGAGATTCCGGTGGATATTGTTGCGAACGTTTTGCTTCAACACGTTCATGCAGGTACTCGTGGAGTGGTTCATGCATCTTCATCGTATTATATCCCCAAGACATTAGAGTGGATACTGGAACGGCCATCCAAGTACCTCCCGGCTCACTGGGCTGCAAGGATGGCAAAACCCGTCTTCGTTCAGGACACGAGAGTAGAACAAAGCAAGGAAGCGGAATTTTACCGGATTGGATCTCGGGCATGGGAATTTTGCGCTCCATCATCACGCCGACTGGGAAGCCTTAACGGGCCCTTGACGTTTGGCTTGAATGACCACGATATCGATCGGTTTGCCGAACTCAGGGTAAGGTCTATCTTCAATGAAACTTTTGGAGAAGGGCGTCTTATGCAAAAGGCAGGGGGGATCGGTCAGCGGGCACTGGCATCGGCCAGGCTATAATGTTCATCGCTAGTACTTAGTGGAGGACGTCTTTCCCATGAGCCTAGTGTACGGGATGGTTTCTTAAGTAAAGTGAAATCGAGTTTTTGTCAAATTACTTGTCTAAGCGTGCACGCGTCAATACTGCACACAACCACAGCTATCTATCTGTTCAAGTCCATGTCGTTATTGCGATTGCTCCCCAGTTTGCGAGGTCCCTTTCAATTTAGACCTTCCCACAGCGCATGAAATTCAACATTCATCAGATACAATTCCATTTTTAATTACACACAAAATCGACCAGGTTTCAATTTTGGCTCCTGGTGAGGACCTATTTGGATATCTAAATGCCCTATGCCTCCTATCCAGAGCCGTATATGGTTCCTGGCGACCCACCAAAATATATAGTCATGTTTCCCCTTTGTCCTATCTAGACATCGGCTTCAATTCTTACTCGTTTCAGACAGCACGTAATGGGTGCTTCTCTACTCTCTTTATCACCCGAACTCGTCTGTAGAGTTATAAAAGATTTGCCCATTGAAGATGCTCGTAACTTATTGTCGAGTTGCCGCCAGATTCAAAGTAATGGCAAGTATGCTTTTGATGAGAAGTGTTTTCATGTCTTACCGGTCAAACTAGAGAGCCAGAATTTACGAACCGCGAAAGATATCATTAAGAAAGAACAATTTCGTTTCGTCCGAAAGATTTTTATTCGACTAGACCGAGTTCACGTTCCTCTATATCTTGAGAGACCTCAAGAAATAGCTCGACACGGTTTATATAAAATTCTAAAAAGAGGGCTTCATCCTTCTACAAAGTGCGACACCATCATAATAGACTATGGTCCGGAAACGGAAGAAAATGAGTATCGTCATCATATAAAAGCGGTTGCTTGGGCAATAAAAAAGACTTCATCTCGTCAGGAAGTCAACTCTTTTAAGGCCCAGATACAAAACATAACAGTCCCCAGTTGTCGCGGCTTGATTAAGTTTGGAAGGAGTTTTCTTCACCAAGTACATTCAATCGAAGTCAAAGTCAATTCTCTGGACCAGGACTTCGATCCTCTATATAAGGTCTTGTCTCTTGCAACTAACCTCAGGGAGCTCTCTATCCGTAATGATGAGTCTGAATTTCTTGATTCAGACGTTATTTCGGAACTGATAGGACTGAATTCTGAATTAGAAAGTTTAAGGCTTAGTGGGTTTGAAATCTCCAGAGAACAACTACAGGATGCTATCTTCCTTGTGGAACCTTACATCAAGAACATAAATTTACAGAGAATGATGTTCGTCGATGGATTCAGTTCTTTTATTAATTACATCTCAACGTTGTCTTTAGATGAAGTTTTCCTTGAAGATATTTGGGAGCGTGATTTCGAAGGCGGCGAATGTGCAATACAGGATCCAATGAGCTATCTATAATTTTATACTAGGATTATTCAAGTTATGATCTATCTAGATAGTCCCAGATGAGGAGTTGACTAAATTGAGAGGTAATGGGATGCTGCAATCGTAGATGACAACGATCGCCCTCTCTAAGGAGGCGTGGAAATTTTCAGATCGGTGGAATGGATAGGATAAGAAGAGGGATTTATTG
This sequence comes from Cadophora malorum, assembly GCA_017365405.1. Lineage (NCBI taxonomy): Eukaryota > Fungi > Ascomycota > Leotiomycetes > Helotiales > Ploettnerulaceae > Cadophora > Cadophora malorum. The sequence goes on along the minus strand of JAFJYH010000032.1, from coordinate 55,398 downwards.
GAATGTGACGGATTTTGAATGAAAATCAAAGGACTGCACACTTGTACACATCTACTTATTCCCGTGCTTGGCCTGATCCACCTTGATGAGTTTTGTCGGAATGTCAACGCCATCTAGTGAACTGAATGGTATATGCCTAACTGGTAATATTTGGCATTGGGCGAATAAATTAGGGTTCTAAAAAATTCAAAACTGCTTCCACTTATCTAAGAAATGGGCACACTTTAATATTCAGGAAGCGATCGGAGACACCGTTATTCCAGGCATATTCAACCTTTTGCGGAGTCCAAGACTGACTGCTTCCGTACTTCCTCATTGCTGCCGACATGCGACTCCAAACTCCGTCAAAGTCAGCTTCAACCGCTCCGGTAATCGCGCCCAGCCGCCAAACCAACTTTAAGATGCGATCATATTCCCCTTCTTTGTCAGCGGCCGCAGCCATTGCCATGGCCTTCACCTAGTATGAAACAGTTAGCAGATGCTCTAATAAATTAGATAATGCTACTGACTTCGGCGTTACATCTTTTCCACATACAGCTCCATGCCGATGGTGATTTCTTGACCCCTCTTTTCATGAATTCACTAGCAATGACTTCCCAGCTGGACTTCGTTTCTTTCCAATCCATCAGAGTCATCTTAAGTTGCCAACTCTGTTTCCATCTCTCAAAACCTGGTCCAGCACGCCCTTCGAGGCTGCCCGGTCGTGGAGAACTCCCTTCCATACCGCTGAAAGATATTCCGTCGTGGATATTGTAGTCGTCGGTGGTAATCTAACGATAATGACCTAGCATACTTATACATATGGAAATACTCTTGCCAAACTTATTAATTCGTCACACTGTCCCATGAATCTGATTTAGTGAGTGTGGAGCAGAAAAAGGGTGAGTGTAATTCTGCGTGGCTGACTCGAAGTCCCAAGGTTCCTCCTTCCTTCTGTGTGGACGAGTTGAGTTTGAAGTGCATGCAGAGGAATCTCACGAGGGCCAGATCAACTAAAAGAGGTGGAGTAAGATCTTAGACATAAAGTCTAGCAAACTAAATCAGAGTGGTAGTCCCGTGCGGTAGGGACCGGGGGCAGAGACCGGGGGCAGAGACAGGGGGCAGAGACAGGGGCAGCGATTTAGCGCCTTTTGGATCCGCCGTGCGTCGGCAATGGAAGTCAGAAACACCCTCAGGCATCTGCGCCAAAATTGCGACGATCAATTTCTAGACTGTCGAAGGAAGTTCCATTATGCAATGTGCTTAGTGGCATTATTCTTGTTTGGAATGTTTTCTTTATCGACTGATATTCGATGTTTCCTTCATCAAATATATTTACCAGCGCCTGGACAGATGGAGATAAAGAGCGTATATATCTTAATAAAACCGGGGTGCGAGTGTACATGTCAAATCAGCAAACTAGAGCCAAAATTGGATCTGCAGCTCATTCAAAGTGAGGACTCAGGAAAGGAACCAAATTCGATGGGGACCATGTTAGGCCACCAGAACCATTCCTGATCATGGTTATTTATAGATCCATTTTAGTGTCACCACCCTCCAAACCCAGATTCGATGCCCGAATCACGCATTTTCCATTGGCTTCGCCAACGGTGTCTATCATCGCGACCGACAACACCGACCTTACCAACACACTCCAAATAGCCGCTGCCGAGTATATATGAGGGCCTACCCAACATGCATCTCAAACATCACCTCCTTTGTTAAAGCCTTTTCCTTAAGTCTTTTCCTTTATCCAGTCTTTGAATATCATCTTTCTTCTGCTTTGCTCCTCACATCAATCTCTCAACATGCTCTTCAACTCTATCATCGCCTCTGCAGTCCTGGCCTACGTCGCTGTTGCAGCACCCACAAGCCCCGAGCCAGCACCAACCACTACTGTCGCTCCTGCACCACTCGCATCAACCGGACCTAGTCTCACCCAGCAACTATTCCTAGCTGATACTGCCGCCGACCGATTCACCCTTCTGCCAAAGGATGAGCAATTCAAGTTCGCCTTCAACAACCCAGCATTGAAGGACAAGGGAGGAAAGGGAGGAGACCTCATCGCCGCCAACCGCATGACCTTCCCCGCTCTCGTCGGCACCGGATCAGGCATGGCAGTCGGCTTTTTGAAAGGCTGCGGCTTCAACACTCCCCACGTCCACCCCCGCGCTACCGAGCTCCAAATCGTCACCCAAGGCGTCCTCCAGACCGAGATGGTTCCCGAGAACGGCGTCTTCAACAAGCCCGGCGATCCCACCAGCGGTCGCCGTGTTATCAAGAACACCATCAACCAGTTCGAGATGCAGCCATTCTACCAAGGCTCCGTCCACACGCAATTCAACCCTACCTGCCACCCAGCCGTCTTCGTCGCTTCTTTCAACAGCGAAGACTTCGGAGCTGGTCAAGTCTCTGACGAGTTGTTCGCTATAAGCCCTAACGTCGTCACTGCAGCATTCGGAGAAGCTATCGATGGCGCTGATATCAATAATTTCAAGGCCACTATCCCAACTAGCATCGCCAAAGGTGTCGAGGAGTGCCTTGCCAAGTGCGGCATTAAGAAGCGTTAAACTTCCTACCTTAACCCAACGACTATATTCGTGACACAGGAGCACGGAGGCACGGCGTACAGGCGCATAAAATTGACATGGCAGCGATGCTAGAGCATTATTACGGATTGCATTTAGAGTTTAGCATAGCGAGATTTTTGGGATTTATTTTGCATCATCTTTGCGTTTCTTCTTGATTTCAATAGTGGAGTGAAAGTTCGTTCACTATTATTAATATTATTGTATTGACACGGAGATTGGTGGTGGAGGATATGGATAGGATATTTCAGAAGCAGAGATAAAATCAACCGAGCATGCTTCTCTCGAGTTGTTTTGTTTTGGCTTCAGTGGTGCGAAGAGTGAAAGAGTTCCCGCATCTTTGAGTGGTGTTCTCGTATCATGCCTCGCCTGAGTTGAGGCGAAGCTATTTTGTAACAAATAAATACGTTTTTAGAAATAAAGGCATAAAATTTACGAGGCGTGTTATCTTTAAACCTATATCCGATTCTTATTACTTATATTTGAAGTTATTGCGCGTTTAATTTTCCGAACTTTTACTGTGATATTCTAAAAATAGGGGGAGGGGGGAAAAATAGGCTCTCTGTGTCAGAATTTGAGGGCTGTCTCCGTCGGAATAGTTATTAAGTGTTGAGGAAGCCAACGGCGGGAATTTTATTCTTGTAGATATAAAGCGTTGAAAGTGGAATTACCAGATACGCTTGATCCGTTGATGCTACTCTTTCGACAGTTAGCCAAGGGCGTTGAGTGGGGCAGAGACAAGGGGCAGAGACAAGGGGCAGAGACAAGGGGCAGAGACATGGGGCAGAGACATGGGGCAGAGACATGGGGCAACAACTAATACTCTAAAGCCCATGATGTCTGCGTGTATTAGAGCTCCATTTGATTTACTGTGGATGGACGGATTAAGACAACTTGCTTTAGGTTGCTTTTTTCCCAAAACAGAATACGCACGTGAGTAGCTGAATGCAAGAAATTCATAAAGCGACTAACGAATAGATATTAAATCATTAACGTCTTTCACCTTAATTCTTTCTTTCAAGTTTACTATCAGAGACCCATTATGAAGCCCCATATCAACACTATTCTCATTACTGGAGCCACCGGCTTTTTGGGCAAGGTTCTCGCTGAGGAACTCTTACGTCGGCGGAATGATTATAACATTACAAAGGTCGTCCTCCTCATTCGCAGCACTGAGACCATGGACGCTTATAAGCGCTTTGAAGAGCTGATTGCTGCCTCATTGTGCTTTAAAAACCTTCCCCAAGACTGGGTAGAGCACGTTCGGGTCATTAATGGTGACCTCGCTCATGAGCGTTGCGGTATTCAGAATATCGACTATGCAGATATTTGTCAAAATGTCACCCACATAGTTCATGCAGCTGGATGCACAAAATTCGACAGCACGATATCGGAGGCCCTGTCGTCTAACATTGACGGCGCTCTTCATATGCTCGAGATTGCTAGGGACTGTTACAAGCTCCAGCATTTCGTCACTACGAGCACTGCATACGTCACGCCCCCTCATGCCATGCCAATCTACGAATCTTTGGTCCACCTGCCACGACCATCAATAGAAATCTACAACGATTTGAAAAACGGCAATCTTACAAAGAAGGAAGCCCTCGAGCTGACTGGACATCCAAACATCTACAGTCTCTCCAAGTGTCTAGCTGAACACCTCATATCTGAGAGAAGGGGATCACTTCCAGTAACAATTGTCCGCCCTAGCATAATTTGCGCCGCTTGGAAGCATCCTATGCCTGGTTGGATCGATAGCAAGGCCGCATTCGCAGGCTTCGTTCTCTGTTTTGGCAAGGGCATTCTTAAAGTGGTTAATGGGCGACTGGATACCAAGCTCGATATCATACCTGTCGATGAAGTGGCTTCCCACCTTATTCGTGAAATATTTCACGGATACTCAAGCGTTGCTGAAACCATTCAAATGCGCATTGTTTTTTCTGTGGCAACAGTGCAGCACTCGCTTGCCCTTGGAGATACTTGTCAAAAGTTGCAATTGTTCTTCAAGAAGAGAAACGACACTTCTCCCCGGCCAAAATTTCGATACATTGGCCCGCGTACCCTAGTCTTTATGTTGTCCGAATTCTTCAACCAGAGGATGCGACTGCATATGCACGCCACCATTTGTCGGGTTCAAGGCAAGAGAGCGGAAGCCATTGCGGCCAAGAAAGCCTACCGGCTGGTCACAGCAATGAATGTGCTATTTGAGCCTTACACAAATCAAACATATGATTTCCGTCCAGCGAGTTCCACGATTTCTTTGAATCAGGAGGAATATACGCGAATCATTTGCACAGGGGTTTGTGAAAACCTGATGTAATTTCACTGGAGCAAACTCCTAAAGACGGGAAAGAGCGAGGAAGCTGCTCGAGGAAGAATGCGTTGAATAAATGTTTGATCCTTATTCTAGTTCTCGTCTTACAGACATATACAAGGCTACCTCTCTACAAATTTCGTAGACATGCTACAATCACTTCTCTTCCAATTCTCAACTGTTTCTCTCCACCTAGGGATGAACGTTATTGTGTTATAAATCTGTTTTTGAGCATACTCCCTTGTTTATGGCTTTACTCAAATAAAGTTTTTCTAAACTCCTACCAGAGTCCCAACCTTGGAGTTTCTTAGTCACTCAATGCTGATTTAAATGGCTTCTTGCTATATCTCCATTTCTAATACATGTCGACTCCAAACAACACGCCTCTGCTTTTCTTCGGCGTTTCTCCATTGGCAAATTACAACTTAATATGTATACACTCTATTCGACCGAACCAACTTCAAAGCCATATAAATGTATGTCTAACCCTAATCCCACCACCCCTTGCCCACTCATTTATAAAACCAGTACTCTGCAGCATACTCTACGGTCTCAACACCCGCGCCCAAACAGGTTGGTCCAACGCCTCCGGCGGTAACAACGCGATACACCTGACTCAGCCCTACGCTTGTGTATGTTCCTCCTTTGTCGGTCAGGAACAGCCAATCCACCGCGCCTGTTTCCGCGGGTCCTTTGTTTGCTCCCAGGGGGGCTTTTATACTAGACTTCTTTTCCGCAAACAGAATTGACTTTTTGGGTGAGAGATCGAAGACAGGCGTTCCAGCTGCATCAAAAAAGTGGTGACCCAGAAATGGTAAAGGCCCCAATTTTGGTGTATGCGTAAAGGTTGGAGGCGGCAGGGGTAAATAGACGGCTCTGGGGGGGACTTGATGGAGGCAGTTTCCGCTGACATATGCGAGTGATGTTGCGTCTGCGGAAGACAGGAGGTCAATAATTTGTTCTGAAGAGAGATAGAAGACAAAATACTAACCGTACAGTGTTGCTACTGCGCCAATTGCAACTGGGGCTGCTCCGGGTCCTGTGCAGGTGTAATTTTGAATGCCTCGGCCTACGGCGATATGTGCCAGTGTCATGATAGGACTGGAGAGCTGTGTGTTACCTATGAGAAAACGTCAGCTTTGTCCTTTCCTTGCCAGTAAGTGAGCAAGCACAGAAGAGCATAGGTTACGAACCTGCATTAATGGGAGGAATAGGGATTGTTTCGAGTGGTGAAGTAGGCTTTGTGGTAGTTAATGCACACTCTAGAATGAGCGCCGACGGATTTGCTGAGGATATGTGGAATAGCGTGAAGTTTATAAGGATGATGCCCTTAAAGATCTTGTATATTGAAGGCATGCTAGGCAAGGAGTCGATATTTTTCGGTTTCACGAAGTGAGATTAGCAAACTGAGAGCTGCATAAAGAATTTGAGGGCTGTTTTCCGTCGGAAGAGTTATTAAGTGTTAAGGAAGTCAACAGCGGGAGCTTGATTCTTGTAGATATATAAAGAGTTGAAAGTGGAATTGCCAGATATATCTAGGGTGAATATACTTCTTACAGGCCCATATTCTTTTAACACTCTTACCCATTAGGGGAAGGATCATTACAGAATCGGAAGATGATTCGATGTAATGCCCTTGTTTTATGGAAATTTCCAGAAAGTGCACAGGCAGAAAACTAACATTATTTTGGCCCTATACGAAGTACGTTTGATCCGTTGATGCTGCCCTCTTTCAACAGTTAGCAAGGGGGCGTTGAGCGGTGCCAACGTGGTAGAGACAAGGGGCAGAGACAAGGGGCAGAGACAAGGGGCAGAAACAAGGGGCAGAGACATGGGGCAGAGACATGGGGCAACAACTAATACTTTCAGGCCTGCGAAGGCGGAGCAATGATCCGATTGATAGTCCCACAATGCAAGGAACAGAATCAGCATTCGTTGCACAGTTATTATTTTTTGTGTGGGGGCGTTTGAATTGGCTTCTAAAAGGTCTCCCTGGTATCAATCGACGCTTTATTGTATGAGGTACCTTATATGCAATTGCCTTCCCTCGTTTATTTAGTTTTTGCATCGAACGGGGTCGGGAATGGCCTTTATAGTGCCGTGTTTGCAAGCGCTAAACAGAAAAATAGCACAGCCGCAATGTTAACACCGCCACAAATATAACGATCAATAACTGCGCAGTCCAGTCATTAATAATCAGAGGTGATTCTGTTTGCAACTTACCTTGATCTCTTAGAGCGCTTCCTTTTCATCCTCGGGCTTCTTACGTCTGGCAACCTCCCTATCTTTTGGTGTCTTAATTTTCTCCAGAAGCCAACTATAGACCAAGAACAACACAAACATCGATCCTGTGCAGATACCGCTCACGGCGAGGGTTATCTTGGCTGTTATAGACCAATGATTATTGTGAGCTGCCATAACATTGACTAACGTAGTGAGTAAGCCAACGAGTGAGTTTAGCAGACCCGGCCTTTACTGTATTAGTTCTCTGCATATCCTATACAGCTGTGAACACTCACAAGAATATCTGTCCAGTTAGCCAAACATATTCCTTGCGCCATTTCTTCCAGAGCCAACACGTTCCAACAATTCCAATGCCACACATGACTCCTGCCATTGGCAGAAGCGGAAGGTTCTGGACCGTTTTTTGAACAATCTCTCCGCCTTTGCTACTACTGAGCGTAGTAGAATGTTTGAGGGAAGTAAAGGTGGCGGGCAACACAACAAATCCGGCTAACGTGAGCCAGGAAAAGAGAGCCGCAAGCATATTATCTACTATAGGCACTTTATTAGCTTGGGTACACATTTCCATATAGGGAGTAGGGGTCTCGTTATCAGTGGAGCACTCCTCCTTTTTCCCTGCTTCAGACATGATGTAAGATTCAGGTCAGGAACCGATGAACAAGTACGTTCCGTTTCTGCCATCTCTCGCTAAAGCAAAGATGCGACATGTCAGGGTGCAGCCTCGCTTTAATACTTCCGGATGTTTCTATTTTAGTCGAGGGTCATATTGAGTTCCCTTGATTTGTCACAATTACATTTCGGGGCCGCATTAAGCTCCCAGCTGAAGACTAGTAGCCTAATCGATCAAATAGTATGAATGAGTATAATCTTTGAGTTTCATAAGCATTGCAACCCAGATAGCCCCTGACCGTAACACGATCTCGGCCAGCATAACTATATCCCTTCATTCAAAGCCAATGTCACTGGAAGAACGCTTGTCGCGTCTCTTCTCAGCCATTTCTTTATGAAATCCTGCATAGCCTCCTGAAATATTTTACCTCTCGGCATAAAGTGAGCACCTGGATGGTACACTATCAAGCGATTCTTGCACCTCCCTGCTAACTTCAGCGTGTGATCCTGGGGTATAACTGGATCAAAATTCCCAACAAAATGCAAGACAGGTGTCTGAACTCGCGGATAGTAGAGAGATTTGTACTGGGGGTGAGACAATATGAAGCCGCTAGAGCAGATAGCAAAATGAAATGGCGGTGGAAGGAACTATACACCGCGTCAGTCCTGCTCATCGAGTTTACACCTTTAGCCCCGTGCTAGAGTTGCAATATAGAAAGAACATACTCTTGAATCCATCTGGAGGTTTTGCATGAGCTCGGGAGATGCTCGGCGTTCTGCAATAGATACTAATATATGAGCCGTGGCTGCACCAGCAGAGAATCCAACAATTCCTATAAAGGGACCTGCTGTCCGGATTACTTCGAGCATATAACGAATCGTTTGACCGTAACCTTGCATCACTTCCGTTGTGTAATCTCCAAATCCCCAAGTCCAGGCGTCGAAGTCTCCTTCATCTCCTGTGGTTGAACTTGCAGGCAGAATTCGATGCGGCGCAGTGGGATAAAACAACTCGACTCCGCCTGGGAAAGATGGGCAAGCGTTCTGGAGGAGATTCTTGAAGAATCGAGTCTTGCTTTCAAATGATGCTCCCGATTGTGCATTTCCTATAAGTGCACAGCAGTGAGCGGAATGTTGTGAAGTTCCGTAACATTATCTTGAAAGAGCACATACCGTGGAGCATCAGCACTTTTGCTCTTTGAGAAGAAGTTCTTGTATCCCATTCCACGCTCTTCAACCTGGCAGCAAATGAATTGTTAGTACCCATATTTAGATTTCATCTAGAGAGGAGCAGAGCTGCGTTCGTACTCAGTTTGGGAGGGAGGCTTTGGACGTCCGTAATCACCCATTCTCCTTGTCAAGTGGTTGGGTGTCGTGAAAATCGTGCGGTTAAAAATACGATTATGTTCACTATTCTTTTCACAATTCGAATTGACTGTTCAAGCACAACACCCATAAGATGCAGTCTTCCCATTTATCCATGCCGCATGGAACGGTTCAAGCAACAATGCTTGCTCTGTGCGCAAGGCGTGGTCTGTCAAGCCCATAACCAGCTGCCGTAGCGTATGTCTTTCGTAGGCAGTCGGAATATTTCACGGTGGTCATGCTCAGGCTCAAGCAATACCAGATGGAACAAGGTGGTCTAGTGTTTGCCCCCAGTTTCTGCCCCCAGTTTCTGCCCCCAGTTTCTGCCCCCGGTCTCTGCCCCCGGTCTCTGCCCCACGTTCTCGCTTCCGTACGCGCTAGGCATTTTCGGCAGTCTATTTTTAGCTACGAATTAATTGTAGTTCTCGTTGGGTAAATTTATTGAGAAAAGCACTCTCGAGCCTTTGAAGTTATATTTTAAACCGGAAATCGAAATTTAATTGTCTGGAAATAGAAGTCCCGACCCGTATGGTCAAAGCACATTATTGGATGCGTAGAGCAGATGAGAGAGAGCATCAATAAAATCAAGTCTAGATAGTGCGTGTCGATATAAAGCCCCTTCTTCGTAATTTCCTCGCTCTGACTCTAGCCCTAAATTAAATTGTTGAGCCCTTCTATCATATCTTGTCCACAGAGCGTTGCTCGATTTATATTTCAGGGAGTCTCTCCGTCTGCCTTGAAAAGCTAGGGCGATGACCTTTGAAAAACCAGTAGCTCAAGCCACCAAGAGAGCTGGTTAAAAATGCGATGCCAACAAAGAGAATGAGGTTTCCGTACTTCGCCGCCGATGAAACATCCCCCACCAAAATACTACTCACAGATCCTCCAACAAGGTTCCCTACCCCACGCTGGAATTCGAATATGCTATATAACCACAGCCCCGTAGCAGACATGTCAGTTAATGCCGTGACGAAACGGCAATATAACACACTGTATCCGCCGGCAAAGAATCCATATAGCAAGCAAAATATAAGTAAAGAGGCAAAGGTGTGACTTAAACCCCAGACAGAGAGAACAACGATAGAGGAGCATATCGTTGAGCCGACCATAAGAGCGAGCGGGCTGGAATGGTCAGAGAGGTAGCCCATACCGATTTGGCCAATTATTTGGGAAATATTTAAAAGGGAGAGTAGCACAGTCCCCTGCTTTGGTGAGAGACCCATGGCAGATGCGTAGGCTACAATATGTCAGTATTTTCACAACAAGATCATTTTGTTATTACTTGCATGGTAGATAGATATTTGGTAAGAAGAATACAAGCCCTTGAAGAACATTTGAGCATGTTACTGCAAAGAACATTGGCTTCTTGAATACTGCAGGGTTGATTTTGTTCTCAATTCCGTTGTCAATCTGGCGTATGAGGCGACCACGAACGAGAGGAAGTGTTGGGCCGACGAGTACGAGCTTAATCAAAATCATTATTAGATTTCTCTCAATTTAACAGCTGATATACATACAATGGCAACTCCATACGCTCTTAATGTAGTAGCGTACCCATATTGTTTGAGCATTTTTTCAATCATAAACGGTAGCCCAAGGCCACAAATTCCAGCAGAACCAAATCTGTAGAAATTTAGTTTTAGTTCGAAAAGAACCAAGTAAAACTTACAAAGTGCCGTAAGCCAGTCCTCGCCGTAGAATAAACCATCCATTCAACATATTAAGGAGTGGGTAGTATATGATTAGGAAGCCGAAGCCATAAAGAAATCCTTGTGCGACGATCAAATGCCACACCTGCGTGGCAAAGCTGCTAGCTACTAATGCAAGACTACAAACCAACCATCCACCCCATATCATATATTTTTGATATGTAGGGTATTTGATGGTAAAGAAAGCAATCAAAGGTGTACCAAGATACGATATTGCCTATAAGTCAAATAGTAGCAACTATTTAACAAAGTAAAAATTAGGGGGAAAAGAGGGGGGACATACGGTAGTTAAAGTCCCAACCAACGACAGATATCGATTGTTGGTAAAGGTATTGTTATTTTGATAATATGATTGGAAGACTCCAAATGTTAACGGGAAACCTATTAACATCAGTCAAATAATTAAGATGCGAAAGAAAGTATTTACCCCACATTAAGCCTTCGATCATAAAAGCTCCTATCATGAAAGCCCATGCCTGTCGACCACCATCAACTGGTGGAAGTATAGTATCTTCATCGGCGTTGACGATAAACTCTGTACAGTTATCCGGATGGTCTCGTGAACGGTCACCATTAATCATATCGAGAATGTTGCAATGGTTTGAAGCTCCTCCGAACTCAGACATTTCCCACGGTACTCAAGTAAGTAAAGAGTAAATCAACAAAGACACAGAATCGAAAAATGAGTAGTGGAAGGGATATTTGGAAATTTGATTGGGGAGACTAGGAATACAACATTTGAAGTTTTCCCATACCTCATCTTGGCCAATCAACAGATGATGAGGCTCTTCGGTAGTGGCCGGAGACCAGGGGCAAAGACCGGGGGCAAAGACCGGGGGCAAAGACCAGGGGCAGAGACCAGGGGCAGAGACCAGGGGCAGAGACAGGGACGGTGTGTCTGCTTACCTTAATGCTACTACATTAATTCACTTCCTAAAATAGCTCTGCTGACTTGTCGTAGTTGTAGAACCCACCGAATGCCGCAACGTTGGTGAATGCAATCAATCGGACGAGCGACCCATGCTGCTTATAGTTCGCCACGAATTGGTGCTGCACAGGTCAGAAATAGTAGATTGATCGCTTGAATGGACTTACTTGGGCCAGCTTTTCTGGTGTGGAGACTTGCGTCATGGACAAGAATTCAACTGCATCTTCCGACCAACGTTCTGGATGCCGCAAGCCGAAAGACCCTTTTGGCTGGCTGTCCTTCTCCATCACCTTCATCATTACAATTCCTAGCGCCTTACTGTCAATACGTCCTGCGGCGCCCTTTGCACTCTTGCTACAACATTCGATATCGGCTATAGATCGTAGATTTAGTGAAACGCCACAGTGGGAAAAGATGTGTCACCTACTAATCTTGACCTCACTGATCCTAGCCCCACCAACGTCCTTAAGAGACAGTAATACATTCGAACAATTGATATTACTGTGGGTCCAGCCCTCTGAGGCTAGGTAAGAAATGCCGTAAAGAATCTGAAAAATTTAGCGGATATTCTCTCGCATTAGCGGTGCTACTTACCTCACGGCTTAGCTCAGCTAATTGAGGCTCACAGGGATACCGGGGAGATCCATTGATCCGTTCGAGAGAGATGTCCATATATGGGGATATGATAAAGAATCCTTGTTGGGATGCAAAAACCTCATGGATAGGAACAAGGTTTTTGTGATGGAGTTGACGTATCATCTCGAGGTTCCCCCTAGCCTGGGATTTAGAAATCGCTCTTACGGTATACATTTGGTCTTGTTTTGATTTCTTGTAGGCTACGGTGACTGCGTTGTGCCGTCCGAGTCGCCAATCCTCTTGGTATGATTCCCATGGAGAACCCGCTTGTCCAGGAGCAAAATGTACCTTCCTTCCGTTCCCATGAGGCGCTGGAGTTCTGATTGGGGAAGGAGATGCAGAGCTGGGTTGGGCCCTTTTGGTTGGTGGTTGTTTTATAACAGACTTTGAATAATCTTTAGGTAATTCCAATAGCTCGTCAAGTGTAGAACCCTCGGTCCCAGGCCATGTGCTATTTCGTTTTGAACTTCCAGATTCGGATTCATACTCGGATTCGGACTCGGACTCCATAGGTACCTTAAGTAAGAGCGCTTGTGAAAGGATCAAATTGCAAGCACAAGGCTTTGAGTATTGAATCTCGGTGCTGAGGGTAATGTCAGTAATAATGGAGCTATAAATCACCAAGATTCTGGTGGCCTAATATGGCTCCTCAGAGTAAATTTCGGCTCCTTTTCGCAATCATTCGCTTTGATTGAGATATTGATCTAATTTTGGCTCCCGTTTGGCCAACCTAACGGATGGGAAATTTACGTGCGGCAGGTCAGAAGGTCTCAAGGTCGTATTGACGTACTGTACACGGCGTGAATGTAGACCACTGGCCAGGGACCGACCAGGATATCCGAAGGAACCGACGATCGGGGGATTTCAAACCCGCGACGATTCGCGTTCGGATGCTTGGAGGTGACGCAAGGCTGTGAGTTGCTACGAAAGTGTAGTCACAAGCTCGAGTGATACCGGAAAGTCTGGAAAGCTTCGGCCTGCGATTGAGGGGTTTGATTTTCTGCGCGGTGGGAAAGAGGCACACGTTCAATGAATAGAGTGGAGGGTAGTTTTTGAATTTTTTTGAATTGCTTGACCCATTTCAGACGACAAGTGTCCACCCAGGCTCAGTGCGGGGGTATTTACAGTTACCACAAAGACCAAAACAGAAAAACTGAAAACCAGATTGTAAAATATCATCTCTAGAATGAGTGTCGAACACTTCGAACTCGGTATGATAGCCCCAAAGATGAAAATGTCATTATTCGTACCCCGACACCTCATATTTGTGAAAGGAGTCGTGGAGAGGGAGGCATCGACAAAGGTGTGGTTGGACATTGATAGTCAGACTCTGAACAAGCCGTGGAGTGCTCGTATGAATGCGAAAGAGGAGGGGTCTGCAGATAGCTATTAGAGCTAGTTCAATGTAGAAATATGGTAGACTCTACTTACATGAGGGTTTGAATCTTCATATTCATTGTGACCATGGATAATCATGGCTGGTAGACCCTGGTAGCTCATATTGAATGGGCTCATGGTATCAACCTCGCGCTTGACTTCATGGAAATGCATCATCGAAGGTAGAGTGACGGGAACAGGCGCAAGGTAGTCTGAGTATTCTGAAGATGAAACTGGACGGTATGGCTGCGATTGCGGGTAAGGTGGGTGGACGATCTCTTCTGGCGCTGGATAAGAGTGGTATGCGAAGAGAGGTGGAGTTCTGGACCCCTCGCGTTCAAAGCCATGTGAAAATCTCAGGTTGTCCTCCATAGGTGGAGTATAGTGGCTCTGCAAAAGCCTGGGAGATGGTTGTCGGTGCAAGATCTCTGGACTTCTCCTGTAGTGTTGCTGGACATTCTTCTCTACACGGTGCTGCTGTTGTTGAAGCTCAGCGTGAACTTGAGGAGGCGAGGCTGAAGAGGATCCAGCGCGTCTCTCGAGGTCTTCGAGACGTCTCTTTAGCTTCTTGCCTGGCACTAGGTCAGTTATAGTTCTCAGATCGGCTGTTGCAGTATTGCTAACGGTAGTTTCGCTGGGCAATTCTGTTTTGGATTCTCCTCCGCTCAGCCAAGTCGGAGATCTTGGTCCAGTCCTCATCTGGGTTTGCTGAAATGCTGAAAGCACTGCTTGTGCCGTGGCCGGTGATATGCCTCGAGGCAGTAGCTGTCGAGTATGAGAAACCTTGTCTGGACATGTTGGTGGAGGTGGTTGACGAAGATACACTGTTGTTGAAGGAAGTCTTCTGAGTTGTTGGTTGGGAGAGATGATAGGCAGGTTCGAGGCGTCTCAATTGGGAGACCTGCTCAAGTATATATGTGAATGCGGCACCACAAATCCTCCGCAGTATAGCGTAGCCACCTACCCCTTCTTATAAGGGGTAACCAGCACTGCGAGCAACGGTCGAAGAGCGGCCGGGAGGGGAGATGGTGCAAGCCAGGATACTTAGCAGAGTGCAGTGCAGCAGGGTGCAGCAGGGGGCTGGTCATGTCGCTGCCAGGCCAGGGTCCTCGTTCGTGGCTGAGCTGTGAGCTGGACCGTGCAAGGATCCGAAGGGCATGGCTGTGGTAAGGTCCGATATAATGAGGGTGAGGGGTCAAAGCGAAAAAGAGAGTTGTACAGGAGTCATGGTACGTGATTATACCAACACGCAGGGGGGTCTGCAAGCCGTGATGCCGGGCAGACCACCTTCTTTTGCTCCCATCGAAGTCCAGGGCCTCATCAGGCATAGCGCTACGCCTCTCGATGCAGCCTGCACCACCCACCCTCGATTCGAAGCATGCAAAGGTAGAAGTAGAGGCTCAGGCCTGCCTTTATCATACCCATTCTGATCCATATCACTCGTTTATTCTTTATTTTGACCATCATTAAGTCGGTTGAGTAAACAGCAATAGGCGGCTTTCAAGAAAAGGGGAAGGGAGGCCGACCCCAAGAACGAGCCAATGAGCAACGAGTCATAAGGTTGGGATCATCAGTTTCCTCTGTCTATCAGTAAGTAGCCATTTCAAATTGGACAATAACTTACATTGTTCAACATATATATGTTCTTTATCGTCGGCGAAGCAGTCAAACCGATTTCTATAGAGGGATTTGCGCAATATGGCCGAGATTGCCTTTTTATATCGAGCCCTGTCGGATCTTTTAATGGGTATGTTCATCATCGCCCCTCTACACTATATTGTCGAGTCTTCGATTCCCCGGTCTGCCTGCTTGTCATTTCTAACATTATTCGGGCTGCTACGATATATCCATCTGCCCGATCCGGTTGTCGTATTGGCTTTTGGGTTACTTTGGACCTTGTTTATTGCATTGTCTGGCAACACTGGAATTGGTTGGACAAGGTAAGGAATCTCTATGCGATAAATTAGATAGTTTATTAACGATCTATAGTTTATTCGTAGTCTATGTAATCTGCTTGGACTTGGTAAGTTGAGCTCGTCTATGGATTGGGTTGGAAAACTAAAATAAGATGTTGAGAAGCGGCAAGGGATACATAATTTAGATACTTTTCCATATGACTCACGATACAAAGCAAGATCCATTCAAACCCGATTCGCGGAGCCGAATTCAGAATCCTCCATCTTTCAAAAAGGTAGCTTAATATAGATGAGTAGGGAACCGAATAGGGCTTCCTGATCCTCCAAAGTCTTAGCTCTTTGGCACCTGTCTCGTTCCTCTGTTTTGAATTTGATTGGGCTATTATATTTCATACTAGTACGTCAACATGCTCATAGTCCCACCTTCCTCCACGATTTGGGATTCTAACCGAACCGCATTCTTTATATTCGTCCGCGGTTATCCTTAAACAAAGGTTCTCGTCTTAGGATCAGTGAGCAATTCGCACACAAGCAAAAATCCCATCCTGATACGGCGACAACTCAATATAGAGGAGAATGGCAAAGGGGAAACTTCCTAAAGCAAACAACCCAAGGGAATTCCACGCATTTCCAAACTTCCCTCCCGAACTCCAGAACATGATCTGGCGATATTCTCTCCCTGGCCCACGTGTTATTAGGGCGAAGCTCCGCTCAGCGGACTACTTTGTCTTCGGGGATGCTCGTCCTCCAACTGCACTTCACGTCTGCCGAAGTTCTCGTCAAGAAGCTCTTCGTTTTTACGAACTTCTATCCGAATCCGAGTCTACGGATAATCAATCCGAATGCGACACTATAGATGATCTATCCGAATACGACTCTACAGATGATCTCTCCGAATCCAACTCTACGGATGACGATCAATTACAAGACAGAAAAAGCGGAATATCAAGATCAAGATCAATATACTTCAATCCGGTGCTCGATACTGTCTATCTCATGCCAGACCACAAGGAGAAATCTTTGTACTCGAGTTTCGCTTCGAGATTTCCTAATATAGCCAGAATCCATTCCTTAGCTATAGACTTTAGTCCTGGGTCGGATTTTATGTGGGACCTTTGTGTCATGTTATCTTGCTCTAAAGGAAACCTCAAGGAAATATTGCTTGTCGTTACAAAGGATTCATATGTGTTCTCGAACAATCTTGACGAAAAACAGATCAGATTCTCTAAGCCAAAAGACAACGTAATTCCTATATGGATGCAATATCTCGATCCACCGTGGCCCTGGCAGAAATGGACAGACATAGAGGCCGATCTATTAAGACAATTTAACTGGGTCCCAAATATGCCGCAGTTTCGAGTTATGGGAGCCGGATCTACATCCCAGACAACGGCTAGTTCGCCTCAACAACGTTGCTTGGTTGCCGATTTTCTTATTTGCCAGGTCTGAATTATAGTTAAAGAATTCTGTGAGGCTAAAGGGACCAGAAGCGATCGTCTAATAATATTCCTTTTTGACATTGGCGAAGAAAGCCAAATGTGCAAAAATCATGAAAGTTTGTTAGTATCATAATGAGTGCAAAGAATTTCACATTTGGTATACTAACTTAGCTATAACTATTTTCAAGTGGCTGTGCTGCGTTAAATTTACTTTGTTCAGGTGTGTCAACTCAGCTCAGCTCGAAACGGATCTCATCTGACCATGAGGGCATAAAACCCCAGCGTAATCGCAGGATAACGGGCGGGCCGAACCTGATTTGCTACAGTATCGTCATCCTTTAAAATCTCACACTGGGTCCTGAATCGTCTACTTTAGAATGAGGGTGGGGAGCCAGATTTGACCCCTCGGTTCTAAAAATAGGACGGGGCCGGTCAGCCACTTCAAAATGCCACTTGTTCCCCGATGTACGATTTTTAACTAGACTTTATTCTGTCCTCGTTCATTTTCTTTCTACTAGACTAGACAGGGGGTTCTCGATTGGAGCAATCACCAACCCCAGCTAGCGTTTAATCGATACATTCCTCTTATTCATCCTCAGTTTTCCGGAAACAAAGATTCTCTTCTCAAGAATCAATAGCCCAAACGCGATCTATCTTCTTTTTGCATTCCACAGGATTACACTCGACCCATCTTGACTCGCGATGGCGGAAAGCACAGCCATGTATCTTTTAGCACAATTGATGGTATTGCCCACACCCTATCTCAATTTATCTGCACAAGCTAACATCCCTTCTGGTGCCTTCGATAATAACAAACGGGGACCAGGCTCAAGCTCTCATGAATGATCCTGAGGTAACAAGAATAACAAGTCCTTGCTACTCGTCCCAAGCTGATCAAATTATAGTTTAGCACTTCCCTTGGCAAAGCTTTTGATACCTTTAGCACACTTGCCACGCTTAATCCAAAAGATTTAGAAATACTCTGCGAAAAGACTCAATGTTATAAGATACTCAAGATAAGTATTCAGACTTCCTTCTGCCGCTTTCTCTTTTTCTACGCGCCGCCAGCTAACATCTTTCCACCTCGATCCAGACCAAGCCTCGAATTTGATTAAGCAGACTGAAGGTCAGCACGTCTCCTCTGCTATATCTTACACTGCCAAAGCCCATGCTCATCCGTCAACTATATCGGCACCTTCTCGCCTGTTACAATATTCGCGTACGCATAATGATTCACATATTCCTCCTCTACCTTTGAATTCAGAGTCTGTGGCAGACGCTCGTACGGGGAAACGCCACACTTCCCCGGCCCTGCTATCGCCAATATCTGCGACACGCACTGGTCCATCTTCTCCCGCTACCACACTGCCCCACTCTGTCTCTCCTACGGTCAGTGTGCTCTCCTCGGCGTCGCAGCCAACATCCCCGTTCCCCAGTGAACGAGCTTCTAGCTCCCGAACGACGCCAAGTTCTTCCCTACCTCAGAGTCCCTCCTTTGCAAGCGCTTCCCCCGATAAAGCAACATCAGTGACATCTACGCAGCGATCCAGCCCTGGCGGTACCTGCCTCGCTGACCCCCCAACGCCACTGTTTTGTAATTCTCGTGAGGAGAGTGCAGAGCCGGACCCTCAAGACCTCGTCTCTGACCGACGGAGCAACACGCTAGCTCCTGGCCCTTCGATGAAGTACCTCCAAGCTCTTAGCATTATGACACCAATGTTTAGCTCAGCCATGAGTCAGACCAAATTGTCTGAAGTTATAAGAACTGGAGATCTATTAGTTCGCGATGATGCCGTCTCGTTCTTGAGAGATCAACTCCTTCTCTGGACAGGGATGTGGGATCCGTCAGACCTACGGGCACCGTCAAGCGAAGACTCGATTGCGGACCATTTTGTGAAGATATCACATAGCATTAGTGTCCTTGAGGGGCGAACACATATAGATCTACGTATGCTACTCCACCGAATTCTCCAGTATCAGTACTACGTGAGGATAGTTGACGAGATAGAGAAGTCCAGGATTCAGAAACAGCCCGGAGTTGGAGCTGCTACTTACGCGATAGAGTTCCTCTTACAGCGTTTATATCCTAACGATTGGGGTCTCGTCGAAAAGAAGGAGAGACGAAAACAACTCTTGCATAGGCAAAACCGCCTTGGTAAGCGGCTAACAAGATTGTCAGGCTATTTTGGGCTCGGCTTCCTCCTCCTCGCGAGTCAAGAGGCAATGGGACGTATGTAAGTAGCTCCGTATCCAAACCGGTCATCGCCAGCTAACAGTTTAATAGCACCAACATAGAGCTGTCGGATAACGAGGTCGTCGCGCTTGTATGCTACGTTACTAATGCCTTTCCCGAACTACCTAGACTTGGTAAGGCTCTAGATAGAGTGGTGAGGCACATGGTCAAGAACCTCCCCCTAGAGGATATGGAACCTTTCGTGGAAAGTATTCTTCCTGACGTTCAGCACCTCCTAAATAGTCGGCGCGATTTGATGCCTTTATCAACGTTCGCTCGGTTTGACCAAGAAGCGCACCACGTGGAACTACTTGAGGTTCTCTCCGAGGCGCCACGCCCACATCGGCAAGGCCGGACTCCACGACCACGGTCAATTGAGGTAGACCTGGTTTCATCGCGCAAACGCCTCAGACTATCATCCTAAGAAACCTGGTCGAATGTTACCAGCAGTAGCTGCTATACGATCCGGCTTAACCGGGGAGTGAGGAGGTAGCTTAAGCGTTACCTTGTAATCACGTGCTCGACGACCACCGGGGCCTCTTCAGTGAGTCAATGCAAGTTAGTGCATGCCTTTTACTTTCTCTAGGGACAGACACAATAAATTGCATGATATAAATCAAATCTATGGTCAAGCTTGTACCGTCTTATGTGACTGCGCTTTCATGTGATTCAGCACGATAATGACCAGGAGAAAGCTTCAACGATCCTAAAAAGTCATGGCAATCTCCCGGGAGGAAAATCCAGAAAACGCTCCAGATATTTCTTTAGCGAGCGCGCTGCGGAGCGTCTCTTTCAATTCGCCAGCCCTTTGATACTTGTCATTCTGCCTTCCACGTGATGCGTCTTGTCCCAGTGGCTGCCGCGGCCTTTTCGGGACTGGACGAGAAGGATGGAGCTAGGAACGAAAAGGGCAGAAGTAAAAACGGGCGGGGGATGCTTTTGCTGACACAGAACGTGGCCGAGGATAGGCAGAGAATAGGACAGAGCAGGGGGCAAAGACAGGGGGCAAAGACAGGGGGCAAAGACAGGGGGCAAAGATAGGGGGCAGATATAGGTCCTCGTGCAAGAGTCCTGGAAGCGTCAGATCTAGTTCTTATATTAGACAACTTGTGGACCTTGGTCCTGATTCTGCAAAATATACTATTTACCAATTAAATTTATACTCATTCATTGAATCTTCAAAAGGTTTCTAACAATGGCGCCGAGAATTCAAGTCCCCCCTAACACATTACGGATGACATGTCCCGAATCACGTCGACGCCGCTTTACAACAAAGGAGAACGAGGAGAGAATCCTCCTAGCAAGCGAAGATCGGGAAGCAAAGCGTGAACTTCGATATCGTCGAAGACAAGGCAAATCAGCGGAGAGTCACTTCTCCAAAGAAGTAGAGAAGGCCAAGGAGGAACTGGAGCTGAAGGAGGGTTTCTTAAAGAAGCTTGCAAGAGAGGAGAACACTTTAAAAGGGTTTTCAGGAGAGAATAGTAAGGGAAATATGAGAGACGCAGAGCCGAACGTTCAAAAGGCGAAGGGCGAGACTACGGAGGCTTTGAGATACGTAGTTCCATGATCTAAGAAGAGATATGAAGGTTTACTATAAAGCTTTACTCCTCGCCGTAATAATTCCCGATGAGCAGACGCTTGCGTTGACAAAGGAGCAAAACTCCACAAACCGGCGCATACAAATACTCCCTAACGGCGTCTCAGATGCGCGTGCTGGGCTAGTTGACAGACGCTGGCGTTGTGAAGGGAGCGGAAACTGTCTCCCTCACGCTGGCGCATCGATTGCACTAGCGCTTGACAGACGCTGGCGTTGAGAAGGGAGCGAAAACTGGCTCCCTCACGCTGACGCATCGATTGCGCTACCGCTTGACAGACGCTGGCGTTGTGAAGGGAGCGAAAACTGGCTCCCTCACGCTGACGCATCGATTGCGCTAGCGCTTGACAGACGCTGGCGTTGAGATGGAGCAAAATCTGGCTCCTTGGCGCTGGCGCTCGCACGATTCAAAAGTCAATGAAATTCCGGGGCAAGTACCTGCATGTTTCGAATTTCACAGATCAAAATGAGACAGAGCAAGGTCGACACTTGGGAGAGGACAGTTCTCAACGATAGGAACTCGAATTATCTAGGAACGGCATGTGTTGACCTGGAGGAACTCGAATTTTCCTCGGAATTTGTGCGAGAAAAAAATGAGAAGATCGTTGAGTCATTAAAAGGGAAGTTCAAAAAAGAAGGCTGCTATCGTCTCGAGCCTCGAAACCGGGTGCCTGCCCTTATTGAACCGTTCGATTTCTTAACCGTTCTTGATTTGTCAAAACTGACGCCTGACAATTTGCTAGAAAATCCTGAGGAGACACCGCCGCGATTGAAACTTCCCCTGGACCTCCGCCTTTCGTGCCTACACGGTCGGCAGCGCATTGAGGCCGCAAAGGCCGTCCTTCGAAAGCCGAAAGATCGCTGGTGGACTATAGATCTCTATACTGATGGTAAGTCATAGAACTCCTAGTCAACACGGGCAATTAATTTATTTCGCTGTAGACTCAGATCCTATCTGGCAGAGAGAGCTAGCAGAAGAATATGCCAACTCAACGAACTTCTCTGACGGCGAAATTTACCGTAAGATTTATCAGTATATCTTGGAGCAAGACAAGCTCGCGGAAAAGAAGTGGTGGGCTCGTCTCACGAAGAAGAAGAGCGAATTTTTGAACCGCTTCTTTAAGCATAAACGTTTTCCCGCGGCATTTAATGCACTTACAGATATACCTGGAATCTGGGACGGCCTAAATATCGGTGTTCTAGATAAAATGATGGCCTTGAAGTGCGATGAGGTAAGTAATCAAGGGGTTTATGGTAGACATCGCTCTGACTTCCCTTAGGAAATTATACACTACCTTGAGGAACATATCTTACAAATATGGTCTTACATATTTGGAGACGACCAAGAACTTATGAAGCTAGCCGATCGGGAGTCAGTCAAATTGGTGGAACTAAAAGCTCCAGGGCTATCACGAGGAGATCTTGAGCTCTTGCGGGGGCCAATGCAGAATAAAAAGCTTTTCCCTTTGATTCGTGCCCAGAACCAGCGGGAAATGATCTGGACGCGCTTGAGTAGCATCGAAGATCCAATCCCTACAATCCATACTCTATTCGAGGACGTGAAGTATCTCAGACCATTGCAGAGAGCGATAAGAAAGCTTTTACCATCGGACTTCAAAGGAACAATTCGCAAAGCCTTAAGGCGGGCCTTCACCGGAACTCACCAAGAAGGGGGTGTGTTTAAGGTCCAGACCGGGGCGCAGAAGTTTACTTTTTGTACTGGAAGTGTGGAAGACCAGGTATGGTATGGGATCCTGCACCTTTGGCTCTACGCCATGCGACATTTCGATAGACTAGTGGGAGAATGTCCAAAGAAAGAAGAAAAGCAAGCCCTTCCCGCACCTCAAAAGCCTAGTTCGCTGCTTTGGCATAAATTCGGGCTTCTGGCGGACACCCTAGGGTTTGCTACGAAAGAGATTAAGATTTTAAAACAGAAGAATCCGGACGCTGAAGTGGCATATGCGGCGTTGTTAGAGGCTCGGGACCCTGATTACTTCACTTATGATGAGAGTTTCGTTCTGCGACACCTCAGAAGAATGAAACGGATGTTTGACACTGCAATCGAGAAGCCAGATCCAGGTGGCCAACCTACTCTCCTTGTTGACGGTCCTGGCGAGGCAGTTTCCCGACGATGCGGTCGTATTTTCGAGAACGCGCACTCACGCACCCGGAAATATCTGTTCTTGCGATCCATTTATGAACCGACTATTGGTGAAGGGGATGGGATATCTTCATTTTTTGTCCGAAGGTCAGTCTTCTTTGCATTCTTTGGGAGACCTCCCAAGAATTCTCTGTTTGAACAGCAGGGAGGAAATCCGCCATCACCAGATTTAGAAGACGTTATGCAGGTAGATTATGATCATGCAACTACTTCTTCTGATAGGAGCACAAGTTCTTCTCCAAAATCTACCACCTCCGAAGATTCCGCGAGTACTTCTGCGATATCTGAAGATACCACAAGCGCTGTGCAGACTCCCGTGCCACCCGGCACCACACAAGCCGACCCAGCGGAAGGACCAAGTCAACTCACTTGGGATATGAATCCCCTGGTTCAAGAGAGTCATATGATAGCTCAACCTCAAGCTTCAGAGAGCCAGATGATGGTAGGTCCTCAGATGCCAGAGAATCAAATAATAGTTCGACCTCAGACGCCCGAGAATCAAATAATAGTTCGACCTCAGACCCCGGAGAATCAAATAATAGTTCGACCTCAGACCCCGGAGAATCAAATAATAGTTCGACCTCAGACCCCGGAGAATCAAATAATAGTTCGACCTCAGACCCCAGAGAATCAAATAATTCGGCCTCAGACCCCGGAAAATCAGATGGTACTTCACCAGACTCCCGAGAGTCAGATGATAACACCGATAGAACCTCCGTCTAGGGCAAGAATGCGACTAACACGCGAGGAGGAAGAACCACCTGCGGACGTTTTTTTACGCGGGAAAAGGCGTAAGTTAAGACAGAATGAGGATATTAACGCTTCAGAGCATATGGTAATTATAATGCCCCTCTTTAGAGTCATGCTAATAGCTAGTAGGAGGGCGAGCATACACGGAACCAATACAGCAATACCAAAGATAGGGTATCCTTCGTACTTCGTCAGCCGGGTGGCCAGCTAATCTCAATGAAATTGAACTGCACACGTACTGAAGCTGAAGACATAGCTAGGAAATTTGTCGCGGCACGTATAAACCTATTTAATCAAAGTGATAGTGGCCTAACCGTAGGTAATTGTTTCGATGCAGTTCTACTCGATCCCGACAGATGTGTTTATCTGCGACAGCCACCGGAATTAAGTCAATACCAAGTTGAATTATCGGATGCATCTGTCCGATTTCGAAGCGCTATGGGGGAAGTCCAGACAATAGAGGAAATAGATGAAGAGCTGTGAATCTGAACCCGTTAGTAGGGCCTTGTTTCCGAATGTATCAAAGGCATAGAACTTTCCGAATCTGAGCGTCTCTCTAACTTTGGACGAAATTGCCTGGTAAATATATGTAGATATAACAGTGGATTCGCAATTTACTACAACATGCAATATGAACTGACTAGAGAATCTGTTATTAGCTCCTGACTCCAAATCCCCAACAACCAACTACGATCGTGTGGAGACCACGCACGAAATAAGGGATCTTCCATCGCAGTTAAGCAACCTACGGAGAGGCTAGAAGCAGTCAAGAATCTGCCGCGAACCAGCTCACAGCGATGCTGCATACAGCAGAATTAGAAAACCAGTACCTAAAGAGGGATATTCAAAAATGGCCAGAAGATTTCAGAGTGAGCACTGCAAATTCCCACCAAATTGTGAATGAGGCGACTTTGGTATTAGAAAAGTTAAAATCTTCACTAAGTTACTCTCTATTTGGATGTAATTCTTCAAGATTAAGAAACCTGGCAACTTCACTGCACTGCTGAGTAGCATGAGTTCGCTTAAATCGGCGCTCATATCTACGGAGATAAATTGACCGTCTACTAGACATAAGCATATCTCATTGGCTATACACACGATCTCGCCTAAGAGACGGGGTGCAGAGACAGGGCGCACAAGGTGGTGCGGAAAGCCAATGTCCAATAGTCCCTGATCTGAACCCAACCACCTCATCCAGCTCCCTTGCCTAATTCTAATTATATCCGGGATCGACGAGGAGCCGCATCGGGTCCCTCACTACTCGATCACGTGATCAAGGGGACTGGAATGGCTTTTCGTCGCAAAGAGCAGGGAACTTTTCGTGCCGTGCTGAATGGCAAGCAGCTATTGGATATGACCTTGACTTGCATGACAAGGGTCGATGGGAATCTCATGCATAGCACATTGGTCTCTTAAGGAAATTTCTCTCAAGACTTTTCTCTTCTTAGGGAGAATTCTGAGCCATATCTCAAGATACTTATCTTCAGCAAAATAGGTGGGATTTGTGAAATCTCATCCGCATTCAACTTCTTCCAGCTGCGTTCTTTGAAACTAGTCTTTCACAAATGGAGACATGCTCGCGTACGGCGGGCGGGAACCATTTGTCTCCTTAAAGAAGGGAGGATCGCTAAGGACAGGCTAACCTTCGAAAACATGCAGGCTGAAGATAAAGTGATTTTAGAATCACTGGTCAAGGCAACCCTGTAAATACTAAATAGATGTTATTGCCTGAAATTTGATTACACCGTATTAAAAACCGCCGTCTCCATGTCAAAGTTAACAATCACCTCCCAATGCCTCCACCGCTCACTCCGTTTGGACAATAATCGTATCTCCGTCTATTGCCTTTGCAGCTTTCCTTCCCCTTACCTTTCGATATTGCTGCTGCACGCCTCCATCTTGTTGGCTCTCAAATCTCGGTCGTTTCCGAGTATTTGGCGACGGAATAGTTTCCGGAGAGGCCACCGGAGACTCTGCAGCCGATGCTCCACTCTCAGCCGTCAGGTGCATATTTTCGAGTTCCTAGAACTATTTTTTAGTAGCCGTGATTAAAGTTCCTACATGGCGCTTACCTTTTCCTTCTCAGGTTCTGCAACCCTTTCTACGACAACTATTGCTCGACCTTCAACGGCAGCGAACGCGTCACGGTGCTCCTGGATCAAGTGTGAATTCTCCTTCTCGAGTTCAGCGATTCTTTTCTCCGCTGCTTCCTCAGCTGTAGCCAATGCGTCTCGGTCCTGGATCAAGTGTGAATTCTCCTTATCGAGTTCAGCGATTCTTTTCTCCGCTGCCTCCTCAGCTGTAGCCAATGCGTCTCGGTGCTCCCGGATCGAGTCTACCTTCTTCTCCAGCTCTATAATCTTTTCCCCTGAGCTCAGTCGTTCATACAAATGCTGCTCCTCAAGCTCAATGATCCTCTTATTGGCAATTGCTGCACGATCCTCAGCCGCAACCAACGCGTCTCGATGCTCCCGAATCAAATCTTCCTTCTCCTTGCGTAGCTCGTCCAGATTTTGCTGGGCGGTATCAAGTTGGCCATGAGCTTTCCTTAGGTCGCTTTGATGTTCTCCCTTCATCTCTCGCATCTCATTGAGCTCCCGTTCAGCAGCAGTAAGCATACCATGAGCTTGGGCTAGGGCGGTTTGGTGTTCTCTCGACTCCCATTGATTCATGGCCTGGAGCTCTCTCTTATATTGTTGGACGCTCAGATCATAACATTGACTAGCCTCGTCAAGCTGAGCCCTAAGGGAGTTGTGATTTCGACTCATATTCTCGAGATCGGTACTAGTCTTCTTGTGCTCTGTTTCTAGATCTGTGTATGCTTTGGACCAATCTTCCAGCTGTCGCTGATAAGTCGTACAAGTGCGGGTTAAACTCGTAATAGTCTCGCGATTGGAAGACAATATATTTAAGGATTCGCTGATTGCGGAATTTGCACCATAGAGGCGTTGGTCAATAGTGAGGGTGTCTTGGTTGACTGGATGCGGCTGCAGTCTTGTGCCATTGCCAGAAATTGGTTGATATGGTTGGCCTTTATGTAGCTGAGGCCGTGGTTCAGAAGACATGATTCCAGATGAATTTGGATTTTCTGGAGGACGGATGTAAGGATGAAAATAAGATAGATGTGGCACGGCTGAGGTGACGGTGAAGTGATTGATCTGGACTAACTGGCTTGTTGCCGTTCTGGTCGATGTTTGGCTTGGATTGAAGACTTCTCGGTGGGCAACAATGATCCTTTATACACCGTCTCAGTGACTAACTTATTCCTTGAAGTTGGGATGCTCGCAATCTGATTATTTTGCGTTTTGAGAAGAGGTGGAGTGTGGCAAACCACTAAAAGAGGAGCCCTCAAGGTAGCCTTGCTTTAGCGTCTGGCTCAAACAGTGCTGAGGCCCAATTCTTAAAATAACTTGGGTAATCCCTAGTGATCCTTCTTCCTTGAATGTACAGGGACCCACAATCGGTCCCCTGGAAAGAGCATAATCGGGCCCCATCATGCTCGGTGAGGTTCCAGATATTCTTCCATTGACTCGTGAATGTGAAAAAATAACCAAATCAAAGATTGCTCATCATGCTCTTAGAATAGACGCTTGTATTAAGTGTTGACATGAGCACCAACCTTCTACATTCTAAAAAAAGCGATTACAGGCTTGATTATGGGCAGACGCAAGGTAGAGCTGTGATTGGAACATATCCTGGTACCGAAGCACCACATGAGAGTGCTCTGCCTTGTAAGGTATACTAGGGAACCGGTGTAGATCTGCATTTAGGTCTCGATAGGGTCGAAATTCATGCAACGACGATACTTACACCGAGAACGGATCCTTGGAAATTTTAGCACGGCTTGTGCTTCTAACTCACCTTGTGGCAAGATTGTGTGGGAGGAGAAGTCAACTATAGTCCACTCATGGATCGGCTGGTCGGCGCTGCTCCTCCGGGATATTGAAATTCATGCTGAACCAAGAGCGACTATTGTATGGTCGATTGGCCTAATTGTGGATATATCTCAAAGGTGGTTCTCGTATCAAGGCCTGACATGCCGTTCAGGGAAATTCATGCAAATAATGGCCAGGTCTCTGGTGAACCATGTGCTGCCGAGGACCCAGAATATTTGTGATTCCCCGAAGTCAAGGCGAAAACTGAGCACCAAGGCTCTCCTTGGTGAGATTTTACCGTCGCATAATGATTTTCCGGGAAGTGGTTGCGGTTGCGCCTTGGAGGATTAACCAGCAAATGTTCAGACCTGATCCTGAGCCTAACCGCTGAGGTTATCGGTGAAATACGATGATGCTTCACCCATTCAGCGTAGTCTATGCGTTGATCGTCATGTTCGGGACGCACAGCAGCCGCCGTTGTACAATCCCTGTGTCAGCGCATTCTGTCTTGGGCATGATTATCTACTCGAAGACTAGGGCTATATGCTAAATACTCGTGGCACACCTCTGCCGTCACGTGGATCTCCGCGGCTACGGTGCTTTCGAGTTGGCATGAGGCTGGAATTGTGGCTCTGAAGATCACATAACTGAGTTGTCCTTCATGCCTGCGAAGCCGGCTTAAATGAACGTATTGTTTGTCCGGGACAAGGCCAAGAGTGACTATGCAGCATTCGTTATGCTTTTGATACTCAGGTTCCTATTTATACTTCTGAAATAATACACGCAATCAGCGGCGACTGGGCAACTTAATTTTTGACGTTTGTTGTTGGGTTAGGTTTTCTGCCACTTTAACGTTAAAAAGGCGGTAAGTCACACGAGTACCAGGAGGGGGAGGAGGGGCTCCACCGAGCCTGATCGGCTGAGTCAGCATTTGATAATTTCCGACGCGACCTCTGGACCACTTCTCCTCTTACAGGTTCAGCATCAATCTCAGCAACCCGTCCAAAGCGCATCTCGTTTCTATCTTTTCTTTGAGATTCACGATGGCAGACCTCACGGAGAAAGTAGAAGCTCTTGAGAGGCGACTCGACAAGTTATCGAACGTATTCGACCATATCCGAAAATCTCTCACCTCGAAGCACCCCAAGCGGCGCCACTCAGTTCGCACCAAGACCCCAAGCGGACGACCGGAATGGGTGGAGGAAATTGTTCAGCATTTCAATGAAATTTCAGCAGAATTAAAGAGCGTCAAGAAGACGCTCGACACACGCTCATCCACGGACACTGGCACTTCGCAAAGCGATGCATCAGCGACGAATGCTGAAGCTGCGCCAGAAGCCGAGTTGCAGTATGAAGCTCCCTCACAACGTCAGTGTGCAGAACAGGTGCCTCCAGCAATTCCTGAAAATGGACAGCAAGAATCAGTGGCCACCAATGCACCTGAGCCAGTGGGGCTCCCATCTCCACCTTCACCTCCAGGCCAGAATATCACGACAAAAGAGCCTCCGCCACAGGCCCATCAAGTACCTGTTAGCTGCGAGTCCTCGCTCAGACCAGCGTCTTTAAACGAATCTCTCAGCCGCACGACTCAACTGAATGACGCATTTCTTGATCTACAGTCCGAGGAAGGCAACGCACCAACGTTTCACTGCAATTATGAAGACATTAGCGGAAACCTCAACGAAGGAAAGCTGGAGCGCTTCTCTTCCGACCCAAGAGTCAAGAAAAAGGGCTTTTTCAAAATTACAGTCGGAGACTTACCACCTCTCAATGTGAGAGAGGCTAGTTTTGTGCAGCCGGGGAAAGATCATTGCACGAACTTCTCTTCCCAATCGGATTCTCAAGGCTTCGTCAAGCTGAGTAAAGAACAAAATCGCGAAATTGTATTCCCTGGCTTTCCCCTTCCTGAAAGCCAGAAGGAGTCCTGGTCTCAGGAAGAATTAAAACAGTTTTGGGAGACAACGCTCAGGAAGCTTCCACAAGACATGTCTTACGTGATCGGGGATCCTCTATTTCCAGATATTGAGCTTAGCCCAGGAGAAGGTCTGAAACGAATAGATGGTTATGAGAACCTTAGCGGCATTGGGACAACTTATGCCTATCTCAGCGGCGGGGTGTGTTTTTCAATCATGCATAAGGAGGATGCAGAGTTTCTCTCATTAAATCTGTTACGATCTGGGGGCCACAAACTTTGGCTTCTAGTAGAGCCAGCTTACGGGGAAGAACTAGAGCGTCACATGCGTCAGGAATTTCCCGGGATGGCAACTTGCTCCCAGGCCGTACGCCATCTTAGCCGTGCTATTCTCCCGAGTAAACTGGACGAGTGGAAGATTCCGTACTCTCTTATCTATACTAAACCAGGAGAGGGTGTCGTAACGATGCGCGGAACATATCACCAGGTCTTAAATGAGGGGGATGGCAACTACGCCATTGCAATCAACCTTTTACCCAGTTCGTTGCCAACCATTCCCAAGGGCTACAAATTTTGTCAGAAAACCTGCCACCCGCATGCAATAACGGCAGCGGACTTACGACTTCGTGCGGAGGGGCGTCCATTGGTCGAGGTTCAAGCAAACAAAAGGACCTGTCCGCGACGAGACAAAGTCACAGCGGTACAACCGAATATTATCCCTTCGAAAAGGAATGCAATACAGGCCGAGGTTCAAGCAAACAAAAGGACGCGTCTACCGCGAGACAGAGTCACGGCCCTGCAACCGAGTATTATCCCGTCGAAAAGGAAGGCAATTCCGGCCGAGTCCCAGTCGGGGACGCCCCTAGTCCCGCCTCAAATAGGCAGTCTCTTGGAGGCCGTTTGTGGGAAAGAGGCCTTTCATCACTTGTGCTCTCTGATCTATAGCTGGAGAGATCGGTCGAAACCGTTTTTCGAGAATAATGGCGGTGCTCCCGCTGTGCAACTCGTACAAGCCATTGGTGCTTTAGAGAAAAAGTCACACCTCACCGAGTTCTTGGACCGCTTCGCGAAGGTGAAGCTAGTGGAAGTGATAGACGGGAAAAAGGACGGCCGGGTGCAAGCAGATCCAGTGGCTATTACAAACCTCATAAATGGCCTTAGGTGGGAGAACGATAGAACGAACCGCAAGAAGTTACATCGCTACCTTGACGAAGGCCGGCGATGGAAAAAAATATGTGGCAGTTTCGATGGCCTTTTGTGCCTCATTCCTCCGAACCGGGAGAATGGGGGAAATCTCCACGTGTCTGGAAGTGCGTTTAAGGAGCTCTCTGGCAGAGATATCGAGCTGTTTCACTCTCTTCTAAACACCAATAAGTTTATACAGCCTTTGTGTCGCGTGGGGAAAACGTTTCAAGCATCGATTTTGTCTGACGCGGAAGTCCCTGAGTTCAAATGGGAGGGTGAAGATCCAAAAGAGATCTCTCGAATGTCCATGAAAGAGCTGGATCCGTTCATGGCGAAGTTCCATGTGATAACGGAAAATGAGTACAAGCCCGAGAAATATGATTGGCCTAAACCGGACCGTTGGCTTTGGGACTGGCCACAGCACCCTATGTGGGTTCCCTCTTCTGATCGGCAATGCGAGCTATGCGATCTATGCACAAAGGAAAACATTTGCGATTGCATCACTACCTGTTTACCTGAGAACAAGCCTCGGATCACGAATGAAGGGCGAAAGGGGCAAGGCGTTCGTGCGATTGGCTTGACGTACTTAAAAGATCAAATCCTAGGGGAATTTTGCGGGGAAATCGTGCCCCTAGAGACGCACGAAGATGGCTGGCCTATGGAGTTTATCAGACCCGATCTGAATGATGAGCCTGTCGCCCAGATTTACCCGAGAGAAAGAGGCAATTGGGTGAGGAAGGTGAATCACTCGTGCGACCCTTCTACAAAGTTCCGTGTAATGAAGATATCTGGGTGGTGGAGGCAGATGCTCGTCGCAACTCGTGAAATTCCGCACAATTGCGAAATTACGGCCTTTTGTGGACGGAATTTCTTAAAGGGACAGGGAAAAGAATGTTTATGCGACGGCTGCAGTGGGTGTTCAACACCCCAACGAGGCTGATCGTGCACGGGCCACGGTGCCGCACTTCGGCACCGTGGCCCGTGCACGATCAAGGAGGCAGAGACAGGCTCGCTATCATGCGCTTTGGACTTGAACTTTTCTTGCCAAAGGCTTATCCAATTAAGTGCGCCAAAGTACCGAAGAAGATTCACTTCACCTTCACCACTAGTTGTTTATCCTCCATGGGAAGGGTCGTTCCTTACCAGCTTTGTGTGATGGAGATGCCTTTTCAAGTATTCCGTATTTCGTGGCCTAGATTAACCATCGGGGTGGGATTTTGAAGGCGGCACACAGGCCCCAAACCCTGCCTACGTCGTCGGGGACTCGCGCCACTTTCCTCAGTTGAACGCGGCATCGTCGTCCTCCCGTGTCCGCATGAGTATAGGCTCCAAGTGGAAAGACATTATCACTCGTTGATAGGAGCTATCCAGTTTGCCTCTATCTACGCTCACCATTCCTGATCCGCTATGGCAGCTGGACCGACTTTGCCCCAGAATATTGTGGAAGCGCCTAGGCTGCTTGATATGCATAGGATCGGTGAGATACAGGTCCGATTCAAATCCATAGCAAGATGGACTCTCTCTGCCTGGCTCTGAAACCTACTACTTCATCAGCTGGTGGCAAACCCAGTTAGGATCCCTTTGTTGATGTGGGTGGTCCCTGATCGTGGGAGCCTGTCTGGAGACCCGCTAGTCTGCGTGGATGCGTCGGAGGATGAACAGCTTTAGAAGCACTCGCCCCAAATTGCATGAGAGCCGTCTTAGCTCCGTCCGAGACAGCGCCACGGAGGATCATTCAAGGAACTGTCAGTGGCGAGGCAGCGGTAGCATCCTGAGCGTCAGCATGATCATTGTTACAATTTTAGCTCGGTGTGATCAACCAAACCTTGCTTGAACTGTGTGGTGGGTCTTCACATTTGTCACTACATGGCCGACCAGGACGTTGATCTTCGCAGTCCTGGTTCCGCTTGTAAGTCTCAGGGTTCATGGGTACTAACTTTAGCTGGCTCCGAAGCTGTTGAGCTTTCGTCATGGCCTGGAGATTTTTGCCTGCGCTGAGTATTAATCACCTTGATGTTCGCAACATTCAACAACATTTTATAGATCCATGGTTCGTTACCTATCTAAAGAGTGAGCAAAAGAAGGTAAACCAATCCCGGTGTATGCTACGATACGGCTAACGAGATCACATCACAGATCAGCACCCTCCTGCTATAGATACAGCCGTAGAGCAAATGGATCGTTTCCAAAGGTCTCAATTTCCAGATTCCGAGGGTTTCTCGGGATATTGGCCTGTATTGCACGAAGACCCTAGCATTGTTTCGTCAAACATCGACAATGCTGCATTGAGTACGGCGCACTCCTTCACTTCTCTTGCCACCGCAGACGAAGTATTTGAGCCCTTATCTGCCGAGCCAAAAAGGCTTGCCAGCCATACACAATTCTCCAAAGGCTCGGAGTTTTGCCAAGAGATATTCTTCGACTCTCCACCAATATGGCGCAATACCTTGACTTCCCTAGAATCTCAAGCATCACCTTCAACACTATTTGGGGAAGTGGTTCACCCACAGACAATAAATGCACCAACCAATGAACCTTTGGACTTCTCGCCGAATCGTTTATCCCCCAGGTATGTTCAAGATCGTCAAATAATTTAGTGGATATGTCCCTTATGTGACTGGTAACAGGGTCATGAGAGAACCAAAGCCGAGACAATCTACTGGAATCAGCGACCTGGCAGCCACCTTCAGATATCATCGCTCAGGAGAGATTTCGGAAACGCCCAATGAACCTCTAAGATTTGGCATTGACAATAGCGGTCGGGACCATCCATTATACCAAAATGTGACTCCTCATGGAGATGGGCTTTACCACTGCCCGTGGGAGGACCAGGAAGAGTGCCAGCACCAGCCAGCAAAGCTTAAGTGCGAATATGAGTAAGATTCTATTTAAGTCTGTTCTCTTGATTTTTAATACTGACCACATCATTTTGAATAGCAGACAGGTGGACTCCCATTTGAAACCTTACCGTTGCAAGGTCGCTGTCTGCGGGAATCCCCGTTTCTCTTCAACTGCTTGCCTTCTTCGCCATGAGCGTGAAGCTCATGGTATGCATGGACATGGGGACAAACCACACCTTTGCACCCACGAAGGCTGCGAGCGTAGTGTTCCAGGAAACGGTTTCCCCCGCCATTGGAATCTCCGAGACCATATCAAGCGTATTCATAATGACCTTGCACCAACTGAAAGCAAAGCTATTAGATATGATTCCGTATCTGATGAGCTTACAAAAAGTAGGAAGCGTAAGGCCGACTCGACTGACTTGGAGGAGGCTCCGAAGAGCAGTGCTACTCCGCCAGCGGAGATCGGCCAGCTTCACGAATCAAGGTTGCTTGAACATTATCATCAGCACGAGCAGAGGCTCCTGGAAATTGTCAAACAGCTTCACGACCCAAGGGACGCAAACAATATGCACCTGCTCTGGGGTGCCACCAACTGCATCACGGTAATGGCACAAACGATCGAACGAATTAAGGGGGTGTCAACATCAGGAAATGTTAAGCAAACAAACCCGACCAAGTCACCACGTCATTCGCAGACCGAATAACGTGGGTCCTCTATCGCAGTTCTTTCCTTTCTATCTGAGCTCAAACTTCCATTAGAGATGCTTAATATGTCCATGGCAACTTTGGGCTCGGATATGTGTACAATAGTATCTGGCTCTCGGATAAGCAAACTTTAGATTCGCGTTGCTCTTCGTTATGTTAATGAAATTAGCTCCCACTTGCTCGCGGACTTGGCCAGCGTGTCTGCGCCTTGAGTGAGGGATATTTCTATCCTTTCAGTGTCCTGCAGTGTCCATAACTTCATCCAACGGCTAAATCATCAATTATCAGATAGTAAATTCAAGTAACATGTTTTCCTAGCCAAACTGTCAAGGACCTCCTCGAAAAGTGTTTCAAAGCCAGTGTTTCAAGGCCGACGGGAGTTAATGCAGCAAAACAAGATGCTTCCATTTCTCTTCTAAACTCTAAACTCTAAACACATGCAAAACCAAACAAAAGTCATTACTCTAAGAAGCCTCCCAGAAAGCTCTCATAAAATACGCTCCTCACCATCCGAAAAAATCCTTCTCAGCCATCGCAAACTTGTCTTCCAAGCAGGAAGGGACATTCCTTTGCCATTGCGTCTGAATCCATTAGCGTTCTCGCTCCACTGCACTAGTGAGAAGGCCACTTACACTCCCGAGCAATGAATATCATTTCACCACTCATGAGTTTACCATTCATTTCCCAGCTGGACCATTTATTTTATCAGTACTGTGTGAATCAATCCTAGAACTCTTTCGTAATGGCTTCTCAAATCCACCCCCTTCTAATATACTCTGCAGGATGGAACGTAATGACTCCAAAATCATCTTGAGGGGTGAAGAACGGTAGACTTCCGTACTGATCTGCCCCAACGCGGTGGACCTCTTGAACTTCAGCAATCTCATACGCTCTTCGTTGCATTTTGCACGGCCCTGGAAACGTGGCACTGATACCAAGCAGATGTGGAGACTTCTAAGGTCTTGACACCTCTCAATAGCTCGGAGAACCCTAGTGATTGAAATATCACTGTCCAGATGTAAGGACAGGTGCCTTACATAGTTGACTCTTTCTGGAGATAGGAAGCGCTCTAGGTTCGTCCCGTCCATCGCAAATTTGTTTTGACGGTAGAACACAGCGACGGCCTCTGTATATATCTGCTTGGAAGTTCGGAAGATAGCTAATCTTCTGGATCGATGGCCTTTTGAAGAATGCAGTCCGAAATCGATTGGCGAATCCTCGACGAGAGTCCACTCCAAAACCATCCTTCGAATCTCCTCCGGGAACCTGCCAAAATCTAACGGTCCTTTCAGGATTTCAAGCCCTGTAAGACTGTAGATAATGAATTTAACCCTTTGGGGAATTATATTAGAATACTCACTAGAAGATCTTGTGTTCGGTTCTTGAGAGCTCCTCATTTTGTTCACGCTCTTGACGTCGACAATAGTCAATCTTTTGCTCAAATTTGATTTGCCTTTGACGAAACATGTCAATTATGCAAGAAAGCTCCCTTTCATTGGAGTTGACCTCGTCAATGAGCGTATCCACTTGTGAAGAGAGGGACTGTATTGAATGCTGAAGGTGCCTCTTTTCTGTCTCTGCTAGGCTGAGGTCATGGCGGACTTCATCTAAAAAGCTTGCCATGTTGCAGGTATTTGTTTTCGTCTTGCTGAGTCTGTGAAAAGAAAAAGATGAACTCGGCGGGGGGGGGGATGTTGGTTCAGATAGACCTTGGAGGAATAAATAGACCTGTTTCCAGCATTCTTCATCCAGTGGTAAATTGTTACCTCCCGTTCACCAATCCATGCTATTGCCCAATCGCGAGCTCCCGTTTCTCAATAGGAGGGCTGGATGCGATTAACAAAACGCCGTGCCTTCTTTCATACATGAGTAATACACTACGCCAGCACCTGCCTGGATGCAAAGTGGAGCCACCATTTCCCAAGACGATATCCATGCGTCGGAGTTGGGCACCATGGAAGCACTTGCCTGAAATTGCATCAATTCCGGCATCTTTCGGGCTGAGACGGCCCAGCTGATAGTTGACCAAGGCAAAAGTCAGGGCGCGGCTGTGATGGCATGTTTGCTTGCCATGGGAAGGTTTATGCGTTGGCAAATGAGCAATTCAAACGTCAATGGAGCAGCCAAGGTGGAGCCATTTGTTACCATTGTACTACGAAAAATGGCCACTTGCGCGAGCATCATTGCCCTTTTTGCTGTCCGGTGAGGAGCTATGCTCGCAGACAATGTCAGCTAAGTAGTTGTGCCGCCTCTCCCCAGGCATCTCAGCATGACCAACTCAAGCCCATGAAGCCGGCACTTCCTCGGCATATAGTTGCTCCTGCCTGCTGCTTTATGACGCCAGTGATAGTGATAATTCGTTTGCTGAAGCATGTGCAGCTCAAGTGCAACGGTTCTCAAGTCCCTGTTGAATCCCTCCACGATCATCCTTCCTGCTACATGACACATGGTGACGCAGCTCTACTGGTAGCGATATGTCGACGCTCAGCTATGATGTGTCATGCGTCGAAGCAGGTACTAATCCTTAGTTGTCCCATGGAGCCTTTAGCCATATAATAAGTTCTTTGCCTCTTCAAAATTTTCTCTTAACAAAGTCCAAAACAAACCAGGTTGTGACTGCTCTCATCACCCCAAATATTCTGTTTTCCCACACTCAGCCATGGCCGCGTCTGCACTCGAGCCTACATTAAACAACAGTATCCTCACCAAGCTTCCTGTAGAAGTTCGTTTAATGATATACGTCCTTCTTTTGGTCAGCGACAGGCCGATACCGATCACATACACACGGATTATACACAGAAATCGTTCCACTTCCCATCCTCGAGAAGACTTACATTGCCTCCCAGCTCATTTCATTGCAATCCTCAAAGTATGCAAACAAATCTACAAGGAAGCTGAGACAGTTCTGTACAAGTCAAACTGCTTTTTCTTCGCAAGGCCACGACAGGATCTTGGTGTTTTTCTGACATCAATAAGTGAACAAGCTTATACATCGATTACAAGTCTCGCGTTACGGTACCCACTCGGAGACCGGTACACGATTGACTTGTTGTCAGGCTGTCAAAATCTGAACGAGGTCGTCTTCTTTGGGAATAGAGTTCGGATATCAGGGAATTGGTACACGGAAGACTGGTTGACAGGCTTGCTACCTCGGAAAGACGCTACCTATGTTCAGGAGTTCGAAAAAACACCCAAATATCTCGTTCCTTACTTGGAAGGATTGCGCGTTCGGTCATTCAAATTCTGTCCAAGTGCAGTGCTTTTGAGAACACGGGCAGACATTTCCCGCTCGATGCCCTGGACGGAAATCACGAAGCCTGGCCGGTGGAGAGAGGCTCCTAGACTAACCCCTAGCCAAGTGTCATTTAAAGAGCTTGTAACGGGACGTGGGTGCGAGAGAACCAAAGCCCAACAGAAGAGGGCGACAGAAAGCCGGGGTTGCAAGGTGAGTAGACCTAACCCCCATTGAACTCTACAGATTTCTAATCGAATTTCAGCTTGAGCGTTTCCGTTATTGTAAATACTTTATCGAAACGCACCGGGATTGGCATTTGGAATAGCTTTATTGGCGAATTAAAAGGATGAGGGGCAAGCTAGCAAGACGACAGGGTTGTGGGCAACAATTAAACTTGGACGGTAGTGAAGTCATCTGCAATTTGGGAGGAGTAGGACAAATGCCTGGGCGAGGGGTACTGCCCATGACAAAGAGTTTGGGGAGCTGTACAATACAATGATGCCGTCGAATAAATGAACGCAATTTTAAGTGCAATCTACTAGTTATCTCCGGACGTGGAGGTCGGACGTGACTTGAACCTACCTTTCAGTCTTTACGTGTATCTCCTGGTGCCACTGGACCTCATTCTGGACTTGAATGGCTGCTCAAAGAGTCCAAACGTTTATGCACACATTGGATTCGTAACCATGGGAATACATGTTAAAGCCTAAAAGACCGAACGGTTGTCATGGGTAAACAATTTCAATGAGTTTTCTAGATTTACTTGTGCTTGAATCCTTGAACATGGTTCGCGAGATCGCTGTGCTGAATGTTCACGCAAGCCCGGGTCGGATGAAACTTTTTCCGTATAGGGCCTCCTCGGTTAACGACCGAGTCTATTATATTTTCTGCATCATCACTTCCTCGACCGGCAATGCTTCAACTTCTACTGAATTCACTTAGTGGCCATGCTTATTCCCTCAAAACTCCTCCACAACCTCTACACGCATGCGCTTCCTTCAATCATATCATAGAATTCTCCTCGCCAGCCGCAGATTCGTGCATCTTCCCTTTATGAGAGCTCTCATCTCGAAGTTGCTTGATCATCTCTAACGTGCTATCTACCTTCATTTCGTCCTTCTTACTTGCTCTCTCGACGTTGTCAAGCCTGTATCGAGCTTTGTAAACTAGTAACTCACCAATCCGTGTTAGATAACGTTATCAGTCTTTCCTTAGCATAGCTCAGCTCCCCTTCTGCTCGACATGAAGCATCGGAAAGAGATAGGTCCGAAGTCCGAATTCACATTCCGCGGGCGCCTGGTCCTCCCAGTTTGTAGCTCAGATCACGTCCTCTTCATCTGCGTCGAAGCGGATCATGACGTCCCTTTCATGCGTCGGAGCATAAACAGGCCGCTCTGTCACCTACCTGTATCATGGGTGCCACCCCTTCCTACTGCCTAATTCATGATAGCGGAGCCATGATGATGATCAAGTGGAAGTAGATCAGCTGTGATGACGGATCCATGCGATTAACGTCAAGTTGCTAAACATACCTCATGGGTGAGGCTACAATGGTAGGGTTCATGGACCTGCATGAATGACTTAACTTGTGCCGTGGAGCTAAAGGAATTACCAGGGAAGCGTCTGCTTGGCTGCATTCACCGTTCGACATGGATAATTCAGTTCCTACCGTTTGGGCATCATGCAGGGCGCCGGCGATACGGAGAAGTGATGCTCGACGTCATGGTCTCGGAGAGAGTAAGGCCATTAAGGGTCGGCATGAATACTCAACTCGTCCGGTGAAGCCAGCTCCGGTTGGACCCATGACCATCATCCTTCTTACCGCTAATGCGAAGAATGGGAAGCGATGCTCCACATCAAAGGCTCAGCGACAATAGCATCCATGGATTTCCATGGATTGCCCCTCGCAGCCGACGACCATAACTACCTCTCCCATCCCATCTCCTCCTCCTCTCTGCAGTCACCTTGTACCGTATCTTCTTTCAACCCGCATTATGTCGTCAGTACAACCCAGTTATTGGAATTTCATGAGTAACCATGGGCTTCCGGGCTCTTTCTCTGAGCAAAGTTACTGCCTAGACAGACACCATGGGCTGCCAGGCTCTTTCTCTGAGCAAATTCGCGACCTAGCCAGACCTCAGAGTATGTGCGTATCTAGCTGTGGGACTTTAACTAAAATAGCATAGGAAACATTTCTTCTACAACAGACGGTGATATCGACGATATTGATAACGGCGACGTCCCACTTGCTGAAAAGATGATCGACGAGAGTCACAAGAACGTCCCAAAATTCGCAAACAAGAGCCGGAAGCGCAAGCCCACCGGACAGGTCCCATTTTCAGTTGATGTTGACGGGGATTCGGAGCCATCTCAGAAACGTCATTGTGGCCAATCCCCAAGTTTCTCTGAAGCAATTCCTGGACGAGATCCCGCCGTGGAAGTTATCGACCTTACCATCGAAGTCATTGACCTCACTGTCGATGTCGAGCATTGCGCTATTTGCTCAAATGTCCTTGGGCAGGGCCAAGGCTATGTCTCGCGCATGTTTGTTTTTACGACATGTGGCTGTGTATGGTATTCCACCCGGTGGTCTAGTGAATGAGCTGACACTTTCATTGCAGGTCTTGTGCGGCGAATGCCTTCTTGGTAACATCCAAGAACAGGAACGCGAATCCAGCTCTGTAATCAAAGATGTCTGGTGCCCTAAGAGTGACCACTTTGATAAAGGGACACAAGAGGCCTGTCAAATCTTTGGACTTGAATGCGCGATTTGCTACACGCCGTCAGCCGATGAAATTGATCAAGGGGCGCCGCAGGGGAGTGATCTGATTCGGACATCATGTGGTAAGTCTTGTTCACATCTCAGATATAGATAGTGGTCTGACCACAATAGGTCACACATTCTGCCGTAGGTGCATTCGACGGTGGGCTGTAGAACAAAGAATGAAGAAGTGCCCTTCTTGCAGATTGAACCTGCACTGGGAGGGAAAGCAGTGTTGCCGTTTCAAAACTATTCAGCGTGGGCTTGTTTGTGGATGAGAACATCACGTACAGATTTTGGGTGCTCCAACGGTCATGAACAGATGCAATCTATCCCTCGTGTACTATTTTATACATGATCTCACTTTACACATCACCATTCTCTAATTTCAAAGGACAGAGGCGGCAGATGTCCCTCGTCCTATGCAGTGTTTCAGAAGTTGACTCGTCCTGAATTGGTAAAATGTCATTTGAGAATCTGTACACCCTCATGAATGTTTGCGCCTTTGACCGGAAGTATCATCGAAATACACAAGCCAGCTAAACCGCGGATGCCATCCATCCCATCCAAAGGAACATCACTTGAAGGCCAAGAATACAAGGTTGAGCACCTTTGCTTCATATGAGATCATCTGGGCAATCGGTCGATCTGCTCAACTTGGTTCGACACCACATGGCCGGAATGTCGCCCACGATAAGAGTTGATACGAGAAACCAGCGAGTCACAAGCACTGCATGAATATCAGGGATCCAGGAGCAAATCGCCACCGAATCATTGCCCGAGAACTAGTACTCCGTGAGTAAATCCGGGTCAATGGCTTTCTGGGCATGACGTTCAGAATCGAGGGTATCTGCCTTGCGCAGGACTCACTCCCTAGGCCCAAGATCAATGCGGTCTGAAGTATAAATATGAGCATCTCCCACCCCAATCCTGTCGTCAAGTTCATTCTAGTATCTCTCTTTCTTCAATAACACGTCCACACATCCATCTGGAACCTGGAGCATCATGGCTAGACATCAGCGTGCTACAAAGCTAGCCGAGCGTCAACCTCGACGACACAAACCGTGCAATAAGCCAGCACCCACATGTCGCAGTCGCATGGGGGACGCAGGACGACCAAGCTACCTTGACATACGCCAACTTACCGCGGGCTGTGGCCATCTCGCCGGCCAAGCTGAACGCCTCGCTGCGCTGCGAGAGATATTTTCCACTCGAAAGAAGATTGCGGTCGTAAGTGGCGCTGGCATCTCTGTGAATGCGGGCAGTGAGTCTTCCACCTCTCCGATGCATGAGATAATTCATCTAATATACTCTTGTAGTCCCCGACTTCCGCAATAGTTCCGGCCGCAACTGCAGCCGCAACCTGTTCGATGTACGGGTCAACAGCTCAGATTTCCACGAGATGATTTCTAATATGGGAACTTGTGCTTCCCAAGCCGAACCCACCAAGTTTCACCACCTTCTCAATTGCTTCGCTGGGACAGACCGGCTCCTCTGTAATCTCACGCAGAATATCGACTGCCTTGAGGACAAGTTGCCTTTGTTGTCTAGCAAGACTGTCCAACTTCATGGGCGACTGGATACGCTGGTTTGTCAGAGGCGAAGCAGTCATGCCTTCCAGGTAGCCCCAGAAGACTTTCAAGCAAGGATTATGTCACCGTGTCCAGATTGTGAGACGGTTGATAAGGAACGAGTGCAGATGGGGAAACGATCACACGGTGTTGGGGTGCTACAATCCAAAATACTCCTCTATGGGGCCGGACCAGAGTCCGTGATTGGAGA
The DNA here is from genome assembly GCA_017365405.1 of Cadophora malorum. Classification (NCBI taxonomy): domain Eukaryota; kingdom Fungi; phylum Ascomycota; class Leotiomycetes; order Helotiales; family Ploettnerulaceae; genus Cadophora; species Cadophora malorum. The sequence goes on along the minus strand of JAFJYH010000032.1, from coordinate 13,258 downwards.
TAAATTGTTGGACGAGCTGTTTCAAAAGGTGGACGCAGTCATTATTGCGGGGACAAGATTGCAGATTAAGTCACCGAACAGACTCGCAGCAGAACTGTGTCGAGCGGCAAAATGGAGGAACGGCCTCACCGTGTGGGTTAACAAAGAGCGGCCGCCACGGGAGTTTGAATCTCTTCTGGATTATGTGGCACTTGGGGACTGCGATGAGTTTGCTTCGTTGATTGCGGCATAGCATAATAAAATTCGATTGTATTGTACCTGGAGATGGGCCAGCCCATAACACGTGCCAAGCGTAGAAGACTCTGATCTAAAATAATTATTCTGAATACGTGAACAGTTGACTTGCCGGTATAATATGTCCCGCTTGGTTAGCGGATACAGGCCGAGGATTAGACCAGTAAGACATAGGATCATGGATTTCATACTCTGTCCCACGACGATCTGTTTCCCAAATATCTTCAAGATTAAGAGAGAAGCCATCCGAAGAGAAATTATCGGAAAGGTACGCTCCTTGCCCGGTCATACTCTTCGATTCGGAGTCCTAGAGAACACACCCGATAAAGGAAAGATTGTCCTATGCGAGAGAGGGCACGACAGTCATCTATTCTGATGTTTTGTATCCGAATCCTCAGCTCGGTAGTTTGCTTGTGTTCTAGAGTTGTACCTAGTGCCCTTGCTAAGACTTCTGTATTAACACAAGGTGCTAGTAGTCCTGGATCATAGAAATCCGGATCATAGTGTATTGTAATCGTGTCGATTTTAGTCGAGGCTTGGAATGCTCTCCTAAGGATAAATCCAAGACGGTCTTCGTATGTGCTGAAATTGGTGCTGAATGCCTCCATTTTGATAAAAACTTCTTGCACGAAGCATGCTGGTTCCATTCTTAAAAGCTTTTCGGCCTTAAATAACCCGTCATTGTTTAGCCTAACCGGCAGCACACGAAAACAGTTTTTATTAAAAGCATGTTTCCCCGGTTCGCGGACAGAGCTGCCACACGATAGGAAGTTTCGGGCGTCTTCGAAAGGTAGAATTTTTACTACCTCACAGATAATCTCGGTTGGTAAGGTATCCAAAGAGCGAGACATGGCGTGGGTGAGTAGAACGGTAAGAGAGAGAAAGGGGGGGTATATGGAATATATAGCTCCGTACTCGATATATTTATATCGAGTACGGAGCTATATGTGGCTCCTAAGAAGGGGCCCAAAAAGGTCCTTCTGCCGAAGTTAAGAGATGCTCCACCAACTTGCCTTGGTGGTAACACGAGCTAAAATTTGAGGTGCTGATTTAGATGCCCAGTAAAACGGAATTTAATGGGGAGTAGATGCGAACTGCTAATATTCAGGGGTAGATTTTCCGAGCTCTGAAATTGTTTGCATTCGGAGACAGCCTTACCTGAACGCTCGCTGCAAAACTATCTCAGTTTACGAATCAAAAAAGTGCGGCAATTATGAGTAGAGAAATTGAGTTTCTTCTAGACTACGACCTGGAGGTTGGAAACGGCGCTATACGTGCCCCGCAGAGCTACTAATTTTAGATTCATATCTGCTAACCGGGCTCACTCGTCAAGATCTAATAGGTTTTGCCCTAAAAATCAGTGTCTTACCTCTGGTTCAAACTGATATCCATGAAACTACCCTAACTTCATGATCTAATAATACCTCGGCCATCTCTTGTTTGCAGGCTGCACCCATGGGAATGAAGTTAAATATGGACCATCATACGTTAATAAAACTTGATTGCTCTCTAACTACTAATCGGGCCCAGCCGATGACATGTATCAAGGAAAAGGGGTAAAAATATCAAGATTCGCGATGTGAGAGAGCGGAGGGACGCGCAGAATCGAGGCATAACAGACGAAAGAAACAACGAAAATCAACTTAAACGAAGCAAACGCACAAAAAAAAGAGAAAAATCCCACTCGATCAGTCAACCCAAAATATCAAAGCCCGCACAATCGAGGACCGCGCTTCGTCGACATTCAGGCCGCTCCCGACACTGGAATCCGACCCAAAACCTCCTCAAATTTCTTGGACATATCCTCCGCCTGCCGTCTATTTTCTTCGGCCATTTGCTTCATGAATTTCTGCATTATGCCGGCCAAAATATCGCTCTGGTCATTGGACCCAACAGTCTTCGTCCTCTTCGTCTTCGAATTTCTCTTCGTCCTTGGCATGCGGCCCCGTTTCCGTCCATCGCCTGAGTCATCACCGCTCGAGTTATCGTCATCAGAGCTCTCACCATCTCTTGCATGTCGCCTCCCCTTCTTCTTGGCTGAAACGAATATGCTTGAAGAGTCGGAGTCGGAGTCACTCTCGTCATCTGAATCGGCATGTCTTCTTGACTTTGACCGACCCTTGACTTCGGACCCACTTGTGAGTAGCTTCTTCGGCTCGATCAGCCAGGGTGGTGTTTCGCCAATATCCTCGTAGAAGTCTGCGATTTCGTTGTCCGCATCCGTTTTCCCGAAAACTTGCCTCATGCACTCTCTACTTACTAAATCTTGTGAGCCATCAGTAAAAGAATACAGAGCATACCCAGCTGGGTAGTATGCCCCAGAGCCTTCGGTCTTGGTGTTAAATGGCTTGCATGCAAAGCCTAGAAGTTCGTCGAACTTGTTAGCGTCCTTGTACGTGTACCTCTCCTCAGAATACCTAATGTCATTCTGCTCCTCCTCTGGGAGGTCGCGGTACGCATCCACGACTCTTCTTCCAACCTCTTCACCCGATACCAAGGCTATCGGGTTCGGATGTCCCTCTTTCTCAATGACAAGCTGGCACCCATTGAAGAGTTGTTCGTCCTTCTTCCTGTCCGTCTTGTAGAATGGCCTCCATCCAAGAATCTTCTCGCCCTTTTTTGTCTCTCCAGGCTCCCATTTAGGTCTGCGAGTGGGTGCATCTGTCATATCGACATCACTCTCTTGATCCTTTTGTTTGGAAGAAGAAGGCCCTTCACGCCCCTTGCCTTTCCCCTTCTTCTTGGAAGAGGGACCCACATCGGGCATTTCGGTATCGCCGTCCCTATCCTTTTGTTTAGAAGACGAAGGCTTCTCCCGCCCTTTGCCTTTCTCCCTCCCCTTGGAAGATGCAGTCTCTGCTTTACCTTTATCTTTTAGACTCCACGGCAAACAGTCTAGCCACTCTCGTGGATATGAGTTTATTCGGATGGTTTTTTCGAATTGCTTCTCTAGCTTTTCCTGCGATTCCTTCGCCCGCTTGTTGTTAGGATCCTTTTCCAGAGATTTCGCAGCCACTCCTGCCTCCATCCCAATGGAACGCAAGACGTTAATGCTTATGAAGAATTCATCTTCTTTAAGGCCATCCTTTTTGTTTTGTTTCTTTATCCGCTTATTGAGATTCTCAATTTCGGATTTGGTTGAGGAGTCGCGAGGATCCGCGAGAAGCTTTCGTACCCAAGGCGTTGCTTCTTTGTAGATTCCCAATCTAAAAGAGTCTGGCTTCATCTCTTCTTCGTCTTCTTCGCTATCGTCGCCATCTGACTCAGATCCGGAGTCTGTACCAGAAGCATTTTCGGCGAATTCCTCGTCCCATAAGTCGATTGGGTCGAGCTCTCCTCTCAGCTTATATGCCTTGCGATTTCTGTCGTACCTCGTCCTTTCTGAGGAATTGCCTAGGACTTGATAAGCTGTGGAGACCACTATAAAAAAAGATTAGCATTCAACTATTAAACGGAACAGATCAACTAACTCTTAAAGGCCTTCTCCGCGTCCTTGTACTTATTCTTATCCGGATGGGTTAGCAATGAGAGCTTCTTGTAGGCTTTCTTGACTTCAATTCTAGAACAGTTTCCTTCGAGGCCAAGAATGGCGTAATAATCCTTTTTCGAGCATTTTCGGACTCGAGTTACCTCTTCTCTCTGCTCCTTGGTGTAGCGAGTCGCCTTCGTATGCTCTGCTGAACTTTCTTCTTCCCCACTTTCTTCATCGTTGTCGGATTCTTGGCCATTTTCCTTGCTGGAGTCCTTGCCAGATTTTTTACCTGACTCCTTGTCGGATTTCTTACCAGAGCCCCTGTCAGATGTTTTACCTGACTCCTTGTCGGATTTCTTGCCAGACTCCCTGTCGGGCTTCTTGCCAGAGTCTTTCTCAGACTCCTTGCCAGACTCCCTGTGAGATTTCTTGCCAGAGTCCTTCTCAGACTTCTTGCCAGACTCCCTGTCAGGTTTTTTGCCAGAATCTTTACTAGAATTCTTGTCGGACTTCCCTCCAAAATCTCCAAGTAATCTGCTGAGTTCGTCGACCTCTTTGTCTGAGTCTTCGCCGCTTTCTTTCTCAGACTCGTACCTTCGCTTGGATTTCACTTCCAAGGCTCTTCCGTTCTGTCGAGAAGCCGAGCCGTCCTCGCTGTCAGACCCGCTTTCGACGTGGGGGAGTCGTGGATAGTCTACCATGCTGGATATTTGAGAAATAAACTAGATCAACTAGAATGGGGTAAAGGTTCTCGCTGTTTGGCATGGAGAGAGAGGGCAATGAGAGACTTTTGTACCCGAAGTAGGGGTAGCCGCTTTGGGCTCCTTTCGTCAAGTGGCACTTGCTTCGCCTGTGGACCTGCCAACCCCGAGGGAACTAAAACAGGCTCCCGCAATGGCCAAAAACAGGTGACTATTCTCTGCGGACTGTTTCTGGCTCTACGTAGGAAGGCCATTCTAGCCTCTTGTCGGAGATCTATTTCAATTAGCCTAAGGGTTCCCTATTCAGACTCTTCTGTGTTTCTAAATTTAGCGCACTTTAGATTAGATGAGAGCTTCTTCCCCAAGAGATATTCTGCGCTTCTCGCTCCTAGAATCTTAATTTTTTATTTTACCACTTTTCAACCACTTCCAAACCTCACAAGCCACCACCACCATGCGCCTTTCTTCTCTCTATCCGATCCTTACCTCTTGCAGTCTCGTCCTGGCTCTCAACAAAGGGGATTCAGGATGGAGATTCTGGAACACTACCACAGCCCAACCGACTACAGCTCCCATTGGTCCCTCTTCAATAAATAATAGCTCGTCATTTGAAGTCGCAGCGACCGTCCAAATCCAGATCGGCGACCTGTTCGGTTCTGGGGTCATCAGCTTCAGTGATATTCCTTCAGGCAGGGCAAGCGACATATTCACCCTGAATTCTACTATCAGTGGTGTGCCTTGTCAAACAGATATCCCGTTCACTTCGCGCCCTAATATGTCTCTACCTTATGCAAATACAACCTATCCCTACCAGACCCAGCCCCCTTCGAATTTCAACACAACTTGGGGACGCGTAACTTCTCAATCATCGGTAATGCTAGCTTCAACAACCTCTCCAGCCGAACTTGGACTCACCACAGGATCAGGAGTTCAAATCAATCGCAGACTGCCGAGTTTGTTGGCGATTTTAACTGCTGTCGTTATTTCGCTGCTTTGATCTGGGCCTTAATTGCAATTTGTAGCATTTTCTTCTCTTTTTGGGAGGGGGATAGGAATAGAATCGTTAGCTGGCTGTGCCGGCTATAATAGCTAGATTTTTTCAAAATAGCCAATGCTACGTACTTGAATGTTCTTTCTACATTTCAACCCCAGTGTAGACCTAAACACGATAAGCAGGACTAACGCGGTATATAGCTACTTCCACGCCTGTTTCAATTTGCTATTTGCTATAGTGGCTTCATATTGTCCCACCCTCAGTGTAAATCTCTCTATAATCCACAAATTTAAACACCCGTTTTGCATTTTGTCGGGGATCCCGATCTAGTCATACCCGAGGATCACACCCTTAATTTTGCAGGGAGATGCAAGAATCGTTTAATAAAGTATCATCCAGGTGCTCACTTTGTGCCGAGAGGTAAAATATTTCAGGAGGCAATGCTAGATTTTATAAATGAAAAGTTGAGAATAGACGCAACAGAGGTAGCGGAATTGGGGAATACGAGACCTACAAAGGGGAGACAAAACATGGACTCGAATAAGAGAGCCAATTAAGCTAGCTACGGAGCTCACTACTTCAGCATATCACATTTTACTCTGTCTCGGACCTCGCGCCATACTCTAATGGCTTGTTGCAAATGTGTCATTTGCGATGGCACTAGCAGCAGGCGTCCAGTGATAAGGCAAACGCTGCGATTGTTTCTACCAAAAAATAACCTCTCTGGAGCCAGTTCTGGCTCCGGAAAGGGAGCCGGTTCTGACACCGCTATGGAAGTTCTATTTTGAGGCGAGGGCATTACTTGCGATAATGAAACAGGACCTAGTTTATTGCAGTTAAGTATTTAAACCACATCCATCTTTATTTTCACGACTATCACACATCCTATCTCCTTGCTTCAAAATGCACTTTCAGAATATTATCCACGCTGCCATCTTTGCTACTCTAGCTCTGGCGCGGCCACAGGCCCCGGGTCAAACCCGCCGATCCCTTCTAGAAAGTCGACAAAATATCCAGGGACCCTTACCGTGCGACGACTTTGGCAATAACCAGAATTGTCCAGACCAGCCATTTTTATGCTGTCTAGAAGGCAGCCTATGTCTCCTGGATACCGACCAGCAAGGCCAAAGCACTTTCCAGTGCTTCTAAACAATAGTTTTCAGCGTCCAAAGGTCATAAGCATTTGTATGGCATATGCTACTCATGAGGGCGGGGGTGAATAAAGAATCTGTGAATGGGGAGTTGGAATTCATTGCATGGATAGTTGTTCTTGGTTATTGGTCTCGTTGTTTATCTACCCATGCATATTAAGTTTATTACGGCTTCGTTAAAATCACTTCTATCTTAAACGTAGATTCAAAACCATAAAAACTCTCAATTTCAATTTCAATTTCAATTTCAATTTCAAGCATGAAGATGAGAGATAAAATTAGCTCCTAGCACAGGACCCGAAATAGATCACCCAAAACGCGAAGAAGGGGAGGGAGCCAAACTGGCATCTGATCATTGCAGCCGTAGGAATCCCCTGTAGCCAACATACTTCACGATATAATAATAGAGTTTTACAAAAATTTCGCTCACTGTCAAAATTTCTAGTATCCAAGTGAGAAATTGAGTATTGGGACCCCTGTGACAGTAAAATATTTAAAACATGCAATTTAACCCTCCGAATGGCCTTCACTGCTAACAACAAAAGAAAATATGCACCATCTCACAGACATAGGCTTAAATATGTCAATACTATTCACTCCCTTCGACACTATTATGTTCTCCTACGTTCTAAGCATTAGGGACTTGACAAGCAATATTTCCATCGTCTTTGAGGAAAATACCGGCACCACCAGGAGTAGTAAGAACTGCCAGAATTAGTATTAAACTGATCAGGTAATAAATACATTCTCCTGCGAAGTTAGAGAAAGAATAGAAAACTCACCAAGATTGATATTAGAAACGATGCCGCTGCTCTCTCCATTATCGCAAGTACAGCTAAAGTCTAGCGTGCTACCGTCGAGTTTACATTCATTGCAAGTGGTAGAGAAACCACCACTATAGCATATTAGCGATTATCCCAACTTAGCGTTAATCTCGAAGCGACTCACGAACTAAAAAACTGCAGATAATTAGCATCTTGGATAGATTCAGAAGGTTATAGCAAAAGGTAGAATACTTACTTTTAGCTGCCCAAACGAATTTGTGAGACATTTGTCCAACGAAAGCTTTGAGTTTATAACCTCAATCTCAGCTCCCCCAAAAGGACCGGCGCATACGGCATCAATTATATGATCATTTGTAGATTCGAGGTTCAAAGCGCAAAGGCTAAGTGGAAGATCAAGACTCGCTTGTCTGGCTTGTTGAAGAGCCAAAGACAAAACGGTAGGTGTGAGGGTAAGGAAAGAGAAGAGGGCGGTAGTAATCAAAGAGAGCTGCATAATTGTTGTGCGTAATTCAGGAAGGTGGGAAAGAAATGTGAGTTAACTTAATATGCGTTAAAGTATTAATAGTCGTGATAATTAGTAGAGAAAGTTGGGTGCTATTCCCTTTTATATTAGTATACGATGTGGTTACTCCATCCTGAAATATTTCTGGATGAACTTCTTGTCAAATCGCCAGATCCGTTAGTATCGATACTTGAGGCTGCCAATCTAAAAATAAAAGGAGCCAGCGTAGGCACCCAAGAACAGAGAGAAGTTGGATTCTGCCAAAGCTGTGATAAATATAGATATGCTGACTGTAATTTCTTAGTGACAGCGTATTCGGTAGTGAATAATTACTTTATCCAAAACTTCCCCTGGCAGCAGGGATCATCTAGAAAAAGCTGCTGATCTAGTGGGACCGAGAAACAGAATGCGTGAACTGTTCGTATTGGCGAAAGGGACTAAAATTGGACGCTTTCGAATAATGACGGCGTCCAGATTCGACTCCCCGCCTGAACTATATTAGGCAACTGTTCTTATGAAATCCATATTTGGTTCCCTACTTGCTTTTCAAAAGTGAACCCCCTAATATAGATCAGACAAAGGGGCCGAATCCGAACATCGCAATGAGATTGCTCTTACCTATTGCGATTCCCTAGAGACTGACTCTGATGTCAACCCATCCAAGGATTTGCAAGCCGCGCCTTTGCTGCCACTAATGAAATAGCCGAGTTCGCTGAGCGACTACGCTATCTAGTCCTCTGCACCCTGTCTCTGCACCCATTATTTACCCACTATATCTGTATTTAATCACATTTGTAAATCAATCATACTGGCTGGGATTTCCAACTCAAACAAACTCGCTTTATCGTCTACATCCTACCTACAAGGTTCTCGTAGTTGATCACGTTGGAGGTTGCTTCCTGCCACTAAAAATTGATTAGCAGTGTGATTGTTATGTCACGCAGGAACTCTTACCCATAACTGTAGACAAATTGGTGATCAATTTCTCCTCATTTCATTACCTTCTCATCCATGCTCTCACCCTCCACCATACGTTGCTCATGGAAATTTTGCCCTAGAGCAATTTCCGTGGGCGCTTCGTCTGGTCTGGACAAATGCACAGCCGTCGCTGTTTCAATAGTGGTATTAGTGCAAGATTGAGATCTGCATGTCATAAGTGAGGTCTGCCCTGGTTTCCCGTCCTTCTTGCTGCCCGAGTCGCGGTTACCTCTTGTCAACATCAGGGTGAAGCCAGTGGTCCTTTTTATGCAAAACTGCCCCCTGCCCTTCTTCCACGTAAAGGTGACTCCGAAGATCATGTTGATCAATTGTATTTTAAGTTGGGGAGTGCAGATTCGTTAAAACCTAACGGAGTTTTCAGGCGCAAAAGAAATCAAAACATCTTTATACGTCTGGCTGGGTCCGTCTCCAGAGAGATTAACGTTGGACAAGTCGCTATATTTAGGCGGAGCTCAAACGGGCTCTCGGCAGCCCGTTCCAGGACAAGAAACGGAATCAAATTTGAACACTTGGGGTCTTTCCTTATATATTGTACAGAGACGCTCCATGGTTATTGCCGTGTTTACACTTCTGCACTGTCAAAACAGCATGGATACTACCTCTACTCAAGACTCCGCTCCGAACCCCAACACGCACTCCACTTCTCCGGCGCCAATAGACTTCTCCATCGATGATCTACTGAGAAGGGTGGAGGAATTCCAAAGGAGACAGGAGCTGGAGACGCTAGAGAGAATCACCACGGAAAATTCGTGGCTAGAATATCATATCGCACGACATCGCCAAGACTCCACCCGCACCATGAACCTGTTGCAAGAGATATATAATGCTGTGACGTTGATGCAGAAAGCGCTCCAACAATGCCGTCTCGAGGAGATTAAGGCCAATCAATCTTGGTTGGCATTCTGGGGAATACGTGAGCATCTCGATGCAACCCCTGAGGCTCCTCCGGCGGGCTGGATTTGATATAAACGGGACACATACTTTTTGATTTGAACAATAGAGCCCTTAATTCCTTCTCTAGCAAAAGCCTGATTAAAGATACAGATAGCAGCTTACTATCATAATTGTCCCTCGTGAATATGTCATTCTAAATTCAAGCAATCCGAAAAAGGCCTATTTCGATGTCACCACCTCAACGGCCGCCTTCAATTCGGCCACCAGACCATCTATAGCATCTTTGGATTCCTTTGTCCATGCCACAAGGCTTATGATGTAAGCCTCCATTTTCGCAAAAAATCTATCTTCAGTATTAGATATCCATTCTAAAATAGGGGGTAGTTATTACCTCATCTTCTCTTCTAACCTATTGCCATCCTGTCAGCAATAGTTCATAATTCTTCTCATAAATAGGGTGCTTACTCATTTCGAAGGTTTTGGGTGACCACCTCAAGCCCACCAATTCTATCCTCAAGTCTGGCGAGTCTATCGTTAAGACTTGGGGCGGCTGGCCTCAAGCCTTGATCGTCAACTGTGTGATCAGCTCTTTGCAATTGAATACTTGTCTGTGCCTGTAGCGGGTCTCCTAGATCCGCTGCGGCCTGCTGGAGTGCAGTGTCTTGGTCTGGCCATGTATAACCTCCCAAGCCGTTATCAGTTACAAGTGAATCATAACCGGGTTGAAGGAACATTTGAGAAATTTGCGGATTAGGAAAGTATGAGAAAACATTCTGAGCTTCCCCGCCCGGGAAGTTTCCAAGGAGATGATTTAGTTCTGACCTCTGAACTGCTGTTTGGCTTGCGAAGGGTTGTGCTGTTTGATGTGTCTGAGAATCCATATTGGCATGCGGTTGGATGAGCTCGTGAACCAATTCCAGAGGATGTTTTATGTTCAACTCATCTCTTTGCTATTAATAGAAGCAGCATATTCTGAGGCTTAGATCGATCTCATATTACTCAGCAAATGTTTCGTAGATGGTGGGAGTCAATTTGGGACGCTTGGATTGTTCTGGGTAGTTTGTATCTATTTGAGGAATAACAGGTACTAGTTTCTAAATATTGACTAGCTCGATCTCGGTACAGAACTTGGCCCCCCCTGTCATTGCGGGTCAGTCGGTTTGGGATGGCGCGTCTGTCAGACTCACATGTGCAAGTCGTTTACAACTATCCCGCATGCTAATATCCTGGTCCAAATCTTGCATCCTTCCCTGGCTTCCACTCTCGATCCAGCTCTTCGCTTCCTCCATGACCTGGATTAACGCACCCTGACTCCCAGATATCTCATTTTCTGCCTCCCTCACCATTGGTTGAAGACGAGACCGTAAATTTTGGTGTGCAACGAGTTTTCGGGGAACTTGTTCTTGGCGTAGCTTTTTGGTAATCAGATGCTGAAGATAGAGCACTTGTGCATTAGACATCATTGGACATGGACGTGGTATCAAAGATGGCAGTGTCGTGATTTATACCCCTGTATCAGAAGCATGTAGCTTGTAATCCTGCCTGGAGCACTTATAGTGAGGGCTGGGAGCCCGATTCTCTCCTAAGGAGCCGAAATGGTCACGCCTGGATGGCGGGTGCTGACTGAATTGTTGCGTCAAATTTGTCGACAAACGGCGTCTGAAAATAGTTCTAGAAGAGGGTTGGGATATTTCTGGGATGCCCACCTTTGGGGCTGATAAAGTTATTTTAAGTGCTGGCCGGAACCTTTGTAGTGGATGGCTACGATCAGCGCGCTGTAGCGTCCCACGCCCCATGTTTGCTCCACAACACTGAAATCGAACCAAATGATGGCCTAAGAAATTAGCATTCATGTATTGAAACGGCCAAGCGTGCAGTTAAGGCTAAATTAGGATGCTTGGAGGGGGAACCATGTTCTTGACTTGTTAATCTGATGGACAATTCTATATAATCGAGCATCTCCTTCATCAGTTCACGAGGACGAAACCCCAACATCCACGAGTAACATCTCAAGAACAAAACCATTCAATCTCACTACACCAGTAATCACCAGCCCCGATATGGCGTCTCAAGTTGAAATAAGAGGTCAGGAAACGGCTGTCCAGGTAAGGATAAGCATGGTTCCCCGAAGACATTCCACTGACACTCTAAGGCGCATCGTCCTGAACGCATTGATACCAGTGGTCGAATGTTACCTCCCAATCCTCGCGAGGGCGTTAGGACACAGCCACAGCTGCTTACCCGCCAAGAGATTGACGCCATAAATAAGAAACTGCTCGCGGCAGGTCAGACCATCGAGACCACTCGCCAGAGGTTATACGAGACACGGTTCGTTGCCGATTCTGCTCTGCAGGAGCTGGAACAGGAACGTCACGTTCGACTGCAGTGCTCTGACGCTTACAAAGAAGCCCACGTCCAGTATGGAAAGAAAGCTGCGGAGGCACAGGAAATGGCTGCCAAATGCGTATCGCTACATAAGGAGCTTGAGGAGTCCCATATGACAATTTCTAATTACGAATCGGCCTTCAAAAACTTCGAGAACAGCATCACCTCTGGGAAGGTGCAGCTTGAGGATACAGCCAAAGATCTTGAGAGGAGAACATCAGAACTCCAGATTGCTATGAAGAGGATCCAGGAGCTAGAGAAGGAAGTCAACAAGACCATCGCACGTGAGTGTCTCGCTAAGAAAACGGTCAGCGAGCTGGAGAAAGAGAGGGCACACTTGAGTCTTGACTTGGACGAGCTGGAGGAGGAGAGGGAAGATGCAGCACAGAAACATTGGGCTAGAATCAACGAGATGATAGCTCGTGAGGCCCTTGCAGAGCAAAAAATTGCCGAACAACGACAGGAAATGGAGGAATTGATACAGGAACTTCAAGCAGCCACGACCATGGCGACGGATCGTCTGAATCATGCTGAGGGGAAGCCGGGGGCGAAACGTGCCGCAAACCCAGCGCGTGGACGCACCTCCAAATATCGAAAGTGTAAGGATGCAAGAAAAGTGGGGGACGAAGACACGATAGTGGTGTGCAGTTGAATAGATAGGCTTGATATTTCGTGATAGATCATAGGGTTGATGCATTTGCGCTTAGATTATTTTTGCCAGTAAGGAAATTTAGTTCCACTTTCGTATCAAACCATCTTCCATGCAATACCAATCAATCAAGTGCCGAAATCCTTCCCAACATTAGGCTGGTCGCTGGAATCTCAACAGATCTATCGGTTTATCGAGCTGACAAACCTTTATCGCTGATCGTATGCCCATTGCGGCAGTGCTAAGCAGTTGAGATGGCTACGGGTATATTTCGGGCCGACAGATTACTCGGTCCTGTCGGCCACTGCGGCAATTGGCGGCTCGCCAGAACGCAAGATTAAGCTTTTCCTCTCACATTAGCTAACATCAAGCGAGGAACTGGTGGGCCCGTTCCCCGCACATCGAGACTTGGCGAACCGAAATCGGAGTTAAGCTTACCGTGATCATTGGCTGCCCCCTGCATTTGCCCCCGGTCTCTGCCCCCAGTCTCTG